>JAQZBX010072481.1:0-15070 GCA_029593785.1 Cabassous unicinctus | reverse complement strand
CTCACCCAGCACCTCTAGCCTCAAAAATCCTTGGCACTTGTTAGCGATGGGGCTTAGGGACCAAGATAAGCTCCACAGTTGACAAGACATGGATCTACTCTGGTGGGCTGCGTCCCAAAGCAGCACAGCTCCTGGATGGCTCACAAAGATATACCATAAGAATGACTATTTCCAATAGTTTGGTCCCCCTGATCCAGCACCACAATGAAGAAACAAATCTTTCAGTGAGAAAATGATTTATTGTGAGTGCACAAGAAAGGAACTGAAGGAATCTCCCCAAAACCAGTTCCAACTGAAAATGTGAGCAAGGGATTTTATAGGCAAAAAAGAGGGTAAGTGAGAAGTAAAACAAGCAGAAAAAAAAAAAAAACCCAACCAAGTTATATCAGGGGCCTTGTGAGGAGCGTACATGCAATTTGTCAGTCCTGTTTTGTCTTAAGCACATTCAACCTGTCCTTGGTTTCAGTAGCCATGTAACCACAGTTAATATATTCTCGTGCCATCCACTCAAGGATATCAAACATTTTGTCTCTGAGAAAAGTTACAAATTTACTGGGTCATAAGGTACTCCTGATATCATTCCATCTGGTTTCCTTTAATGTATTACTTTATTTCTGTAAGCCAAACTGAGAAAGTCTGGGTAATATCCTTCAGGGACTTAAGTGCAAAGAGTAAACTTTTAAAATTAGATTAATAGAAAACTAGCACAATTAGTATATTAGAGTTTTCAGAGCTGCTTAAGTGAAGAAATTTTTAGTAAACACATTTTCCAGCTATCACATCTACAGTATACTTATATTTCATTTCTTATTTTAGGTTCAATATTAAGAGTGAGGTTTGTCATTCATATAATCTGGCCAAACATGTTAAATTAGCATGCCACAGAAAATTTATGTAAAATAATCTCTTTTCCTTTTCACATTGAAAATAAAATTTCACCTTAGTTCTAAAAAAAAAAAAAAAAAAAAAAATTCCAAGTCTGTTGAAAAGATTTTTGGTGCAACCACAGACCACTAATGCTCACTACAGTTGAGGATGTGATCTCATATAATGGATTCTGTTTTGTTCTATACATATATATTCCTCCAAAATTTAAGGAAGTCCCTGTCTTTGTTTTCCCATACACAGGAAATAGAGCAGACATAAAATACCACCAGAGAAATAGAGAGCAGGAAAATGATTTTGGTTGATACCAAGGAGGGTTATATGCATATATTCATTGAAATTTGACCTCCTGTGCAAGACATTTTGTTTAGTGCTGAAATAGAAAGACAAATGAATAGGAAGTTTTAATTTTCTGGCAGTAGTGGAGGATATTCTGGATAACCTATGATTTGGCAACAATCTCACCTCTACCTCAATTTTTACATATTTCATTAGGAGGGCAATTTCCTTAATTTAAAAAATTGCTTGTCTAACTTTATTGACTCTTACTCTAAAAGTATATAAAATAAAGTCCTAATTCCTTATCATAGTGTTTACTGCCCTCCAGCATTTGGTTCCTGTTCCTCTCTTCAACCTCAGTTCATTTTATTGTCTCTTTCCTATAAACCTTCTGCTACACTGATCTTTCAGTGACTGAAATTATCAAGCCATTTTCAAAGTTGGGTCCCTCCACATGTAACAGCACTTATCATGGTAGCAATTTCTCATCATTGAATATCAGCTTAAATATCACCTTTAGAAAAGACCTTCTTGCTGAGGAAGTCATGGACACACTCAGCAGACATCTTCCAGATGTTTTCTAGCACCTTCTTTTCTCCTCTTGCTGTATGCATGCAGGTGTTTGATATGTTTTCATTTTTGTTTGTACACATGAAGGTATTCAGTATGTTTCCCTTTTTGTTTGTTTGCATGCATATATTTGGTGTGTTCTCATTACATAAGAGAACACAAGCAGCCTGGGGAACATGTTAAGTCTCAATAAGCCAACACTGTTCACTAGGACACAAGGTTGCTTGATGAATGCTTTCTGCTCATTGGCAAGGTCCCCTCATCCTGGTAAGTATAAAAAGCAACACCCCAGTAGCACACATCCCTCATCTCTAACAGGAAGTGAGGCCTGCAGATTTACAGATCCTATCCTGAGCATTCAGCCTCTCTGGGGACCCAGCCATGATGGGATCTCTTCCCCTGAGCATTTTGGAGCATTTGTGCTGTGTCAGAAATAAAGTGGTCACTTGCTAAAAGTGCCTGAGGCATTTTTTTTTTTCAAGGTTCCCTTGATGAACCATGTAACAACTTCTCCACAACTGTGTCCTTCCCCATATAGCTGCATTTTTTGTCATTTAGATCTCAGCTTAAATATGACCTTTAGGAAAGGCCTTCTCTGACTACTTCATCCACAGAATTCCTACTCTTTTTTTCTGTTCCTTGCTCTAGTTGCAGTTTTAATAGCACTAAACATACTATGATTACTTTATTAATTAGGTCCCTTATTTATTACCTGACACTATTACAGGATTATAAGGTCAATGCTGGAAAGTTTTTTTCTGTTTTTTTTTAATTTTTTCTATTATTTCATTCCTAGCTCATAGCATAGTACCTGACACAAAGTTCTTCCTCAATAAAAGTTCTAAAATAATGAATAATTGACAAATAAAAACTACATATAAATTGGAGAGAAAATTTCTAACATACATAACAAGACTTCAAGGAGAAATAAATTGAGGATTAAATAAAAGGGAAAAAAATGGAAATAGGTATAAATTATCACCTTCATTGAAAAAAAAACTGACTAGGTTGATATTTTATTTTATACTGGCAAGAGTACCACAATGATTTTGTGGCTCCTTTTTTCTCCATGTTACAATTTCCTAACACTAATGATGTGATTATTATAGTAAAATTTTTACCTATAGATGGTCTTTCTCACTTTGTGGAAAATCCCAGCAAATTTAATAAAATGAGAAAGTGTCTTAGACACACTCCAATTTCAAAAGTCAAGGTAAATAATGGCATTTGAAGGGATCAAATATCCCATGATCTTTGGCCTTATCAAGGAGAATTGATAACCTTTTAAGTACTGGCATAACTATTTCAAGGGATGCTACACTAGGCTTAAAACATGATATAAAGAAAATGTAAGAATGCCCTCTCAAAATCTCAAGTACAGATAGTTTGGTCAAAACAAAACAGTAGACTGAGATGGGCAAAAAATCTGAATGGTAATTTTTCTTTTCTGAAGTTTCTAGAAAAGAATATAGTAGAAAAAAATTTTTTTCCTGGAAAATTGCTATCTGCTACACATAAACTATGTGCATCTTTGGTAAATTATTTTAACAGTGGAAAACATTTGTTTTTCTGTTTAGATCATGTGAAATATATCTACAATGCAAACAGTTTTCTGACATAATTAAGAAAAGCCAGTGAGAAAATTGACATACATATCAGCTAGTAAATAAGTGCAACATCTACCAAAAAGAAAGTCATTTTTCTTTAGGGCACATTTCCTTGGGCCCAGAAGACACCTTGAATCTTTTCCACCCTTCCCTTTCCTTCATAAGTGTATAAGTGTTTAATACAATTATAGTTAAAGAATTAACTATATGACAAAGTAACCAATAACAGTATTCAAGCTAGTTATTATTATCACTATGACTTTAAAGGTTTATTGCATAAATAGTTGGGAGGTCAATGAATAAGTAATGACTTAATGAATTAAAGTTCTGATGTGTTACACTGAATTTAATGAGCTTTGCATTATCTTTATTATTTCTCTCTCAGTCTCAGTTTTATTTTTTGATAAGTTCTGTCAGTCATGCTTTTATTTTTGTTATAATAGTTAAATATTTAATGCTAATTAATGCTATTTAGAATAACTGTTCAATGCCAGTGGCTTACATAAAATTTTTAGTATGTAAAATTCTACTTTTAAAAAGAAAGCAATCAATCTATAGTAATATGCAAATCATGCAAAATGGTATTGATTGAAAAATAAATTCCCAGTATATCCTTATCCAGATTTCACCAGTGGTCCTCCCTAGAGACAATCACTGTTCTCTGTTTCTTAAGATCCTTCAAGTATTAATCTGTGCAAATACAAGCATATTTTTATATCATCTATACATTTGTACCTGTTTCTGTGTGTTGGCTACTTTGCATTTTACTGCTTAAGATCATGATGATGGTTCCATTCCAGTCCACACAGATCTAACACATTCAGAGTTATCTTCCTTCTGTATAGTACTCCTTGGTTAAGATGAACTAAAATTAATGGATCCAGTTCTCTTCATGTTATTTCCCATTTTATCTATGACAAAGCATACTGGAATAAACATAGGTCTTTTTAAAATATGTGCCAGAGTCCTCAGAAGTGAAATTGTTGAGTCAAACAATAAATGATTTAAAATATCAATGTTCACAGTTATTGCCAAAATTCCATCCTTGAGGTTGTACCAACTACATTCCTATCCACAGTTTGAGATTAACTGGTTGTTCACATTTTCAACATCCATTGATTGATAAATACTTATGGTGTTTGACAATATGATTAGTTATAGAAATAGTATTTCATTAAGATACCTTCATTGAAATTCTTTAAATATAATTGAGATTGAGCATTTTTCATATTTTTAATTATTTATATTTCTTTATTTGTTAATGGTCTAATAATGCTTTTACCTCATTTCCTTTATTATTGAATTTTTCCATACATATTTTTATGAGTAACTTTTGTACTAAGATAATATTCCTTTTATGATTATGTCTATGATTGTTATTTTAGCATCTTGTGATTATTTTATTTTAATTTTATACAGATTTTTTCCATAGTTGAAATATATTATATACATAGCCAGATCATTCAGTTGTGTTTTTTTTTTAAGAGGTAAATGGGATTGAACCCAGGACCTCATAAATGGGAAGCAGGTGCTTATCATTGAGCTATACCAGCTCCTCAATAAATGTTGGTTGTTTTTATGAGGCCAGGGATCAAACCTGGGTCCTCATACATGGGAAGCAAGCACTCAACCACTTGAGCTACATCTGCTCCCCAATAAGTATTTTTTTAAATAACTGGCTTAGAAAGACTTTCCTGGATTCACACTTACCAAAATATTCTTTCATATTTTTTAGCATTTAAATTTTAAGCAGTTTTTTGTTTTATAGTTCATATTTTGAATTTTTAATCCAGTTTGGAATCTATTTTGAGATAAGCAATTAAATTGAGTACAATTTTTAATAGTTTTTCCTGATGCTTGGAATTTAATAGTTGTTTATTATTATTTACTTTTCACCATTTCTGAAATTAGAACTGTAATGTATTTTAAATTCTCACATATGTTTGGATTGATTTCAATATTCTATTCTGTTTTGTTGCTCTCTTTATTCTTATGTCATTTAACACATGATATAATCACATTTTATTTACAATACCATTTGATATCTGATAAACTCAATATTCCCTCATAAATATTTTGTTTTAAAATTATGCCACTTCCTGCATATTTATTTAAAATAAACTAGTCTAGGCACAAAACAAACTTCACTTAATAAAATTGATTTAAGAAGATTAATTTAGGAAGGGTTTATATTTTTAGAGAATTAAGAATTCTATTTATGAATTAGAGCGTACTTTTTTTCAATTAATGAAGTCCTCTTTTATGTATATACCCTTCATAGTGCATTACACTTTATTCATACAAATTTAGCACTTTTCTCAGTAAATTTCATGTTTTGGATTTTGTTGTTGCTCTTGCTACGGTAAATAAGACCTGGCCTTCTATTATATTTTCCAAAGGTCTGTTTATGGAAGGTAGGAAAACTATATCTCTAAAAACTTTTAAGTAAGATAACATTTACACTATAAAAATTCATCTCTTTAATTATACAGTTTTGTGAATTTTGGAAATACATAATTTGCATAAAGAGTACCACAATCCTGATACAGATTGATTCATTACCTGAAAATATTCCCATGCCCTTTGTAGTCAACCCCTTCCCCAATATCAAGGCTCTTGCTAACTCTTATCAGTTTTTATCCCTATATTTTGCCTTTTTCAAAATATCATATAAATTGAATTTATTAGTCCTTTAAGGCTTGATCTTTTCACTTTGCATAATGCATTTTAAATTTGTTTATGTTGTAATGTGTATCAGTAGCTCATTTTTTTTTCAATGTTAAGCAGTACTTCAATTTATGGATGTATTACAGTTTACTTATCCATTTTCGAAATGAGAGAGATTTCTGTTGTGTCTGACAGAAATTTGGCAGAACTATCTTTAACAACAAAACATGACATAACAATGTTTTCAAAAGCTAATGGAGAGCCAATGTTTATTTTGTGCAGAGTTTATAATTAGGTTAATTGCAATGGCTTAGAAATGAACAGAGCTGAAGGTACTGCAGCAGTGTAAGTATAATTAATTGTGCCAAGATATGTCTGTGAACATGGTTGAAAGGGAAAGCTTTGCATTGTGCATGTTGTATATGTTGATAGAAGGCAAACCAGATGATAAAATGTGGGAGATACTTCTTTAGGATATAAAGGTATTCTGGTGGCCATATATCTGCTTTCTTTATAGATAGAAGCCCACACAGTAGCTAAGAAAATATTAAACTTTCCTTCTGGAGAAGTCCTGCTGCTTTCTTAAATAAGATGGCAAAAACTCTGGATATATAAGCCTTGCCTAATAAAAGAAAACAGGCCAATAAGCCAAGCCCTTGATCTTAAGGCTTACACTCATGAGCCTTATTCCTGGAATAATGAAATCAATTCAAAGTATAATTAATGCCTAAGAGTTGCCTCCTGAAAACCTATTTGTTACTCAAATGTGGCCTCTCTCTAAACCAAATTCTGCAAAGAAACTCACTACCTTCTTCCTGAGGTGAGACATGACTCTCAGGGATGAGCCTCCCTAGCACCAAGGGGATATCAACATGGTTAATCAGCAATGCATTTGGAGAAAGAACTTAACCAAAAGTGGAAAACACTAACTAAAATAGTCTTTATGGCTTAGAGATTTCAAAGAGAGTTGGAAGGTCCTGTCAGAAGTTGTGCTTATGCAGACCTCAGCTAGACTTCACAAACTGCCACAGTAAACAAATCCTCAAACAAAAAGTGTTCCTAAGGGCCCTAGGGACATCCTGACACCATAGACATGCCACACAGCTTCATAAAGTCAACACCCCCCTCAGTAGACCCTATCTGGGAATATATATAAATATATTTCCAAAATATAACATAGGCATAGTCATTTATAAATTCCCTAAACAAATTCCTTGTGCTCCTTTTATCTGAACCAATAATTTTCAATTTTTTTGTTAAATAAAGTGCTCAGACACTAAAAGGCTTTGGATTGTTCCTACACTGGTTGAGCCCTGAAACTTAGCACATATGCTGTCAACACCTACCCTACAGATCTTCAGGCCTGCCCTGAATAACCAACAAAACAATGCTCATGAACCAACCCCACCCCAAAAGCAAGAATATCTTCAATTTTAAGCAAAACAATTCCATTTGTCTACCCAATAATATCTATGTACCTTCTCAGCCTGAAGCAGCCACAAACATAATCCCAAACCACTCAAGATTGAGGAATGGAAAAAAAAAATGGTGGGAATATAACCACTGAATAACAAATCTATTGTTGTATATAATTAATTAAAATAACTTGTAACACTGATACAAATAATATATTTTAAGTTTAAAAAATAATATAGCCGCAGAAAACTTGAAGAATAACATATAATAGAGAAAGTCCTTAAAGTAAAGGGAAAGTAATACGAAATGATCATATGGATCTACAGAAAGGAATGAATGTTACCAAATATAATATCAACATGCATAAATTTGTAAGATTTCTCATATATTTTACTTAAATTTATATTTTCAATGTTAAAACTAAAATAAACAACAACTGTATAACCTGACAGACTGTGAATTTAATGATTAACTTGGAGGATTTCGAAGATTGGTTTCCAGCATCTCTCATACTCTGAATGAGAGATTTAGAAGGGATGAATATGATACATTTTAATGAGTACCTGGGAGTCAGAATATCATAATCTATTTGAAGGAATATAGCATGCTTGTCTTATACCATAAAGAAGGAGAATCTTGCAGACATAGAGTTAGAAGCTATGCCTATGCAAGAAGTCACTGAGAAAATCCCCCTGAGCCCTGCTTCCTTGAAAAAGACAGCTAGGAACTCTGCAAGTGTTTCACTGCCATTTCCTCTCCATCAACCTCTGATGTCGAGCTGGATACAACTTTGCCAAGAATTAACCAGGTTGGTACAATTCAGTTGGCACTTTGATTTCAGGTTTTTTCTGTACCTAAAGAGATGAGGTGGGGTAGGGATGGCATCCAATGCACCCACAGAGAGACCCACCATTGAGGGATTTCTTTCAGGCAAAGGCAAGAGTCGTTGGGGATCCAGTGAAACACTTATTCATGTCTGTAGGGCATGGCTTCCACCAATCTGATTGTTTGGCTGGAGTCTGTCTCTGTAAGAGAATGTCAGTAGAGACAGGGTAGGACTGATCCCTAGTGTGAATTTCTCAGAATGACACAGAATAATTCCACCACAATGATCATTGATTTCATACAGACCAGAAGGGAACTGTATTTTACTATTCCCTCCCATATGTTTTTTTCTTCTAGGACCGAAACCTTCAGTAGGTTTTTCTACCAGGATGCATGGACAGTTTGGGGTTGTGTTATCATGGGAGTTAGAACGAATATTACTCAGGAGATAGGTAGCAGTTTTATGAAGAACACATGTGGCATGTGAAAACTAAATAGGAGACTTTGCACATGGCTTAATCATTTGTTCAGGAAGGCATAAAGATGACAGGTTTTCTAGGTATAATTATTAATGAGGATGCTTGAGGTTGAAATGGTTCCTATTTTCCTGACAAGTACAGGGTATAGCCTTCTCCTGAGTTGAAAGAAAAATCTATGGGATAAAGATAATAGGAAGTTGACACAAACTGGAACATGTGCTAAGAAGAATGTGTGGAAGAGTGACTGGCTTGAATAGTCAGAAAATTTGCTCAAGACACATTGGAAAACTAGGTGACGCAGGAATTTATAATTGTAGGCACCTTCTAATGTATGATTCTATAATTTTCTTCAGCATTGCCTTACAATTAGATGAAGGAAAAAAGATGGTGTTAAAATTTATGGTTTAATATCTCAGTTATTATAGAGTGTTACACAGAAGCAGAAAAAGGTTTAATTTGACTTGATTTGTAAGGATTGCTGTATTAGTCAACCAAAGGGGTGCTGATGCAAAGTACCAATAATCTGTTGACTTTTATAAAGGATATCTATTTGGGGTAAAAGTGTACAGTTACAAAGCTGTAAAGAGTCCAGCTCAAGGTTACTTCCATACCAAACTCTGTTGCCACATGTTGAAGTAGGATGGCAGGTGATGCCTGCAAAGGTTCAGCCTTCCTCTTCCCTTTTAAGGCTCTAGGAGTCCAGCTTCTTTTGATCTCAGCTGTAGGCTGGCATAAAGCTTGTCTATCTTGCTGGGGCTCCTTTGTTCCAGGCTCAGCTGCTCTGGTCTCTTCACAGGGTCAGCTGTAAACTATCAGGCAAATGGTTCATCTGTCTTCCCAGGGCCTCTACCTTCACTATGGAGCTGTCTCTCTTTCTCTGTGTTCTTCTGCATATCTACTTCTGCGCTCTTGATTGAGCATCCATTTATATAGCCCACCAAGGGGGCAAGAACTCAACCCTGTACTCCCTAATGACCAATCAAAGCCCAATATTGATTTAATCAAGTAAATGTAAAGTCTTTGAATTTAACAAAATCAAAGGGTATCACACCCAGAGAAGCAGATGAGTTTACAAACATAATATCTCTTTTTGGAATTCATAAATAATATCAAACTGCCACAATTGCTATTGATTAATTCTACGCTATTTGAGAATCATACATTTGCAAAATTTATGCTTATCTGTTCTCTTTTTAACTTGTAAATCTTTATGAAGATAAAAATAATCATTGCATTAGCCAGAATAGGCTATATTTTGCTGTTGTAATGAATCCTGAAATCGTCATTGCTTTACATGTACAATTTTATTTTTGTTCCTGCAAAATCCACTGAGTTAGGAAAACAGGACATTTGTACTCCATGTAGCTACTTAGTAATCCAGGTTACATTCTCTCAGTGTTGCCAATTTAATGCATTTTCCAGGCTTACTGCAGTAAGGAAAAAGAAAGTTGGATAGTAGCACACTGGCTCCTAAATATTTCGGTTTGAGTGTGATACACATCATTTCTGTGAACTAGTCCCATGGCCCTGCATAAGCACAATGGCACTGAAAATGTGTTGGAGGATATGGACATTTGCTGATTAGTAAATGTATTGGATGCATTGAAAAAGTTATCTCCCATTTGGAATGAATTTTTTACTAACTCCTCCATATCAATATGCTTGAAATATATATATTTATATTTTTTCATGGATATCAGTGATGGCTGTGTAGTAATTTGGGTTAATATAGTTCCAAGGGACTGCACTAAGATTGGTATGGCATCTGCCTTGATCCTAATCTGGATCCTCTTCTTTTATCTGGATTCTTTCTCTTAGAATTGTGCTGTAGCTGACTACATCTCAAATGGTATGCAATCAGTTTAAAATTTTCTATTCAAATTTGAATGTACAGAGTTTCTGCCTTGATTACTCAGAAATCAAAATCTCTCTCTCTCTCATAGTATCTACTTTTATTCCTCTTGTCTAAGGCTCAAACATATCCAATAAAATATATTTTGGAGATGAAGTGTAGTATGGGTGTTCTTGATGGAAAATTGTTCCACATATATAATCTATCTTGGAAAATGTTGTGCAAGTTTACTCTATGGCTGTACCTGGAAGAATATAATATCCATTATTGGCTTAAGGCAGGGAAACTAACTTATTCTTGGTATAACCAAATTTATAATACAAATATGCTCCATGTGTTGTACAAAATAACAGATAAGGTTTGGGGTGACACCTGCCTTGATAACTTTATCTCATTCCTTAAAATACATTCATTTATGGTTGATGCCAATAAGGTTATATTGAATTCAGAAGCTGGACTTAAAGCAATTCATTTTCAACAAAATTCTTTTCCATAAAGCTTTCATATATATTTAGGTGCTTGGGCAATTTGTTTTGTTATATATACTTGAAGATTTGTAGATGACTTTTCTATAAAATATATAATGAAATGGATTTCCAAACTGTGAAAATTTTATGTCATTGAGCAATGTCTCATTGATTAATACTTGTACATGAACATAAATTTCTAATTGGAAGGGCCATTAGTCACCTTTTAATTAAATATTGATGGTTTATTGAAGGTAAACCATTCAAAATTCCACATAATAAAGGGATAAATATATTATATCATCAAATTTTGACTTCAGGAACATTATTTTTTTTTAATTACCTATTCTCAGTCTTAATACATGAACGTTTTTCAATCTTGTTTATTTACATGATTTACTATACAAGATCACAATTTTGCACTAAAACTTCCTCATCTCACTTTTCACCTATGCATTTTTGAGTGTGTAAATAAAAGTCTTTAGCATGGGTCTTATCTTAGGAAAAAATACAGCTTTATCAAATACTGCTTTATCAAAGGGGAAGGTGGTCACGGGTCAAAGGTATATAAATGAACATGGTGCAAAGAATAAGACAACCACAGTAATATTTGAGGCACAGATGGAGAGAGCCTTCTGCCCTCCTTCAGAGCTGTGAGATCTCAGGGAGGAAAGGATGAGGACATAGGAGGTAATAACAATAGAAAAAAACGAGCAGACACATGAACCCACTCTTGGCAACAACAAAGAGTCCAAAGATTTGAGTGTCAGCACAGAAAAGCTTTAGCAGAGGGTAAAGATCACATATGAAATGGTCAATGACATTGGGGTCCTTGCAATGTTGCCCTTGCAACCACACAATGAAAAGGATTTGAATCATGGCATGAAGAAATCCCCCAGCCCAGGACACAACCACCAGGCCACACACCTGCCAGTTCATTGTGATCATGTAGTGCACGGGCCTGCAGATTGCCACATAGCAGTCATAAGCTATTACTGTGAGCAGGACGATCTCAACTCCCCCAAGGAAATGCATCACAAAGACCTGAGCAATGCACCCACTAAAGTCCATTTTCTTCTCAGTGAGTAAGTCAAATATCATTTTTTTTGCTGTGATAGAAGAGATGACACTATTTTGAAAGGACAAGAAAGACAGAAAAAAATACAAAAGGGAGGCCAGTGCTGGGCTGGTGGCAATTGTTACTATGATGAATAGTTTGCCTGCCGTTGTGAGAGAGTAGATTGTTGTGAACACAACAAACAAGAGTTTCTGCACATCTGGGTTCTGTGTCAGACCGAGCAGGATGAATTCTGTCACATTGTTCACTTGTTCCATGATCTAGTTTTATATCTGAATAACAGATCCATCTGCAAATAGCACAGGGATTGCAATTGTGGTAAATCAATTTTGATCAAGAAAATAATATATGTATCAGGTAATTTGTTTCTTTTAAGGTTGATGGTAACTCAAAGAGACAAACCCTAGACTTAAAGTATAGCTACATTTTGAAAATCATGTATAGTGTTGAATATATAGCCCTCTTTTCAAACACACACACACATACACAAGCACTATTTAGGACTTTTTAATGCAAGGCATATTTCCTGCCATCATATATGGCTGGATCTTCTCCCAATTATTGCTACAGTATTTTCTCACATTGAAAAAGAGGAATAAAAGAAAGCATTTGATGACAAACAGATCTTGAATTCATGAGTTGTCCACTTCCCTGTGTTTCTTTTCTAGTCATTCAGGCTGTTGATTCTAAGCTGCAGAGTTTCTTAGCTTTATTAGATTTAGCTTCTTTCAGGAAGGCTATAAGTCTGAGTTCTGTTTGAAATTAGAGACCATGTATTTACATTTCAGACTCAACTTGCCTCAGTGAATACTCAACTTGCCTTGGTGAATAGTCTGCAAAAAGATACACAGTGGCAGTTAGATGTGTGAGCTCGTGCTTCACTGAAACAGAATTGTGTGGACTAAAGTGGACTTAATGGTATTCTGTTGTAGACATAATGTGATTCAAGCAATGGAAGAAATTACAACAATGAGGGTGAGCCAGTGGCCACTGGACACTTTCAGGGCAGGGAAGGGAAAAGCCGTTGTAAAACAGTTGCTTTTTCAGGACTTGGGAGTTATCCTGAGTGACATTGCAATGACAGATATAGGCCATTTTATTAGCATATAACACGCAGAACTGTGTGGGAGAGAGTGTGGTCTATAATGTGAACTATGGTCCATGCTTGGTGGCAGAGCCCCAGGATGTGTATATCCATTGCAGGTGATGTGCCACACCAATGAAAGATGTTTATGTGGGATGTTGTGGGAGGTGTGGGTGGGGGGGAACATGGAAATCCCTGTAATTTTTGTGTAACATTTATGTAATCTAGCATCTTTTAAAATATATTTAAAAAAAGAAAGAAAGCATATTACAGTGTTTCTTACTAGCAGAGCTATTATATGGCTGTGACAGTGATTGAAAGGGAAAGTCTAAGGTAATGTATATTACTGCAAGGATAGCTTAAAAATGTAACATGAGACTGTATAGCATAGTGAAACCTCATGTGAAAATCAAATATATGTGATACTGCCTAGATAAGACTGTTTTTACAAAATATAAATACAGATAAACTAGAGAGACAGAAACAGAAAAGCAGCTATGTATGGCAGGGGAAACATAGAGAGATTGAGAGGTGATGAGTTATTTTATTTGCCTGTGTTTTGTTTTTATTACTGTTATTATTATTGTGAAAATGAAAATGCTCTAATAATGATTGAAGTGATGAATGCACAACTATGTGATTAAACCAAATACTATTTACTGTAAAAAAATAAATAAAAAAAGAATAAATGAGGTCATTTCCTCAAAAAATAAAAATAAAATAAATATTTTTTAAAAAGAATATTATAGATTCTTTATCAAATGCCTCTGCAATAATGTTATATGAAGAGGATAAAACAGACAGCTTGATGCCATGCAATATTCCTCAAATTTATTTGGAATTTTAGAATTTACTGTTTGGGGGAACTTCTGTTATAATAAATTTCATTGTCTTTTGCAATACAACACTCCATTTAAAGAAGATTAGGAAACATTCTCTAGACCTGTTCAGGTAACAGTTATTTTAATATGAGGACATAAAAGCACCATACTTGATTGGTCAGAGCATCTTCTTAAAGATAGAGAGAATATATTTATATTTTGTTTTCACTGATTAGTTGCTGTGTGATTGGTCTTATTGAGACCAATCTTTTCATATATACTGTAGGAAAAATAACAAAGGGCACACAGGAATTGAAGAATATCATTCTTTTTTTATGTCAGTTTTTGTATCCTAAGGGTAAAAATATAGTTTCCCAAACATCTCCAAATGATTATTTAAAGATCACAAATGAGAAATGCAAAGCACTCATCCTAAATTGTATGCTTGAAATAGTCCTTTTTATGAAAAAATAAATAAATGACTTTTGATGAATATAATAAGTACTCTGTAAAATACATCTGAAAATAAAACCAACTATATTTGGAAAATTTTGCCTACAGAAATCAGGCAATAGAAAAATATTAGGCTTGATAAATAAATTCAGAAGTTAATTGGTATTTAAAGATACTCTTAAAAGTGATGACTGTAAAGAACCTCAATTAGAAGCAGGTAAGGTCAAATCCCAAAAGGACATTAACACAAACAATATTTTAAAGAATTTATGAATGTTTCAGTGTGGGTAACAATAGTTTGTTCAGTCACTGGTAGGTATTTATCAAAATAAGGTAAGTTGAGCCTGTGCATATGCTATTAAAATAAAAATTAATGTGAAAACATATAACTGTATCAGTGAACCCTAATGTAAACATTGGAATATAGTTAATAGTATAATTATTATAATATAATATGTCATCAGTTTTAACAAATGCACCACACTGATTCAAGGTGTTAATAATATGAGTGGTCATATTGAAACTTTGTATTTTCTGCATGATTTTTCTTTTCTTTTTTTTTTTTAAAGATTTATTTATTTATTTAT
>JAQZBX010072480.1:0-15071 GCA_029593785.1 Cabassous unicinctus | reverse complement strand
TTTTAATATTATGCCACCATCAGCAATATTCATTAACCAAATTTTACAATACTTCAAGGAGAAACTGTGCCTTCTTAAAAAAAAACAAAACTCCCTTTTCCTTTCTTTCCCCACCAGCACCTGGTAAAAACCTACTATTTGTATCTATGAAATTTGCTTTTTCTTGGTATTTCATGTAAATGTTATCAAGCAGTATTTGTCCTTTAATGTCTGGATTATTTCACTCAACATGATGTTTCCAAGGGTCATCTATATTGTAACACATTAGAACTTCTTTCCTTTTTAAGGCTGAATAAATTTCCATTGTTTTAGTATATCATATTTTTTTCCCGTTTATCTCTTGATGGACTTCAGGATAGTTTGTGTATAAGTAAGATTGAAAACTTTGTACAAATGTCTGTTCGAGTTCCTGTTTTCAGTTTATTTGGGTTTAAACCAAGAAATTGGATTGCCAGGTCATGTGGAAAATCTATTTTCAATTTTCTGGGGAGCTGACAAAATGATTTCCACAATAGCCACACAATTCTATAATCTAGTAAGCAACTTATTAGGGTTCTTATTTCTCTGAGTCATTGGTACTTCTTACTGTTTTCACTTTTTCTTTAATGATAGCCATTCTAGTATGTATGAATTGGTGTCTCATTGTGCTTTTGTTTTGCATTACACTGATGACCAATGATATTGAACATATTTCCATGTGCTTATTGGTCATTTATATACCCTTTATGGAGAAATGTATATTCAAGTCCTTTAAATATTTTCCAGATGGGTTGTGTCTTTATTATTGTTGAGTTTTTGCAGTTTATTATATATTTTAGATGTTAAACACTTTTCAGATATATGATTAACAATTATTTTCTTCTATTCTCTGGGTTGTTTATTCACTTTATTGATAGTGTTTCTATGCCACTATATAGGTCTTCTTTAAGTTCAGCATGATTTGTAGTTTTCAATTTACATGTCCCTCACCTCCTTGGTTAAATTTATTCCTAGGTATTTTATTTTTTAAGAACTATTAAGAGTAGAATTGATTTTTAAAAATTTCCATTTCAGAATATTCCTTGCTAGTGTGTAGAAACACAAATGATTTTTGCATATTTATCTTGTAGTCTAAAACGTTGCTATATGCAGTGAATGGCTATAGCAGTTTCTTGTGGATTTTTTGGGGATTTTAATATAAAGTATCATGTCATCTTAGAATACAGGTAGTTTTAGTTTCCTTATACTGCCCCACAGTACATCTGTTACATATTAAGTGTTCGCATATGAGAGGATCAGTAACTGTGCCATTTATACTGTAGCATTGGCACTTTTTTATTTCTTTATTCAAACAACATATATTCAGATTTAATTAGTATAATTTATATTTTTTAAGTGACAGAATTGAAAAAATATATTTTCTTTCTTACTTGAAATATTTCAAAGAGAGCATATGGAAATTGTTGAGTTTATGCTGTGAATTTTTATATTGTGTGTTTGTTTAAAAATAATATGTAATGTTGTAGGGAAAGCATTCATTGCAGAATGCAATATATTTATTAATTATTGGATAATATGACTATTGCATAGAATTATAATACAGATGGTGTAAATACAAATGAAATATTTGCCTTAGAAATTGTAAATCAACTGAAGAGATGAATTAAAGTAATAGGTGTTTGAATTTTTTTTAAAATTGAAAGATGTTTACTCTTTTAAGAGAATTAAAATTAAAGAACTTATCAATATGCTCAATATCATGGCCAAACATAATTCCTGTTTTAGATAGCAACCTCAAATAAATAAATAATAATGGATATTTTATAACATTGTGGAAAAATGTTTTAACATACTAAATTTTATATATTTATATCTCCCAGGTAATCCAGCTTTATATTTTAATGAGAAAGGAACAATCTATTATATTCCAAACTATAATTATAGTTCAAGCAATAATTTTAAATACAATGTTTATGATAGAATGGAAGAACATTTTTTTCTTCTATTAACATCTATTTTTATCCAGCAATCTTCTTCCTACAGCTTCCTATTCTATTTTGTCTAATTTGTACTGTTGCACTATATACTTATTTTTCCTTTCCTATACTGATTCTTCTCCTCAGCAGTCTGTTTCAATTGCATATTTCCAAGTTGTTTCAATCATGTGGTATCCTAAGATCATGCAAGCTGACATTAAAGAGATGAATATTTGACATTTATGAATTTTTTGCTACTCATATCTGAGTAATGTGTTCCTTGCTAACATCTCTTTAACATTTCTTTGTCTTTTGTGCCAAAGGAATACATTAAAAGTCCTGATGAAACACAGAATTTAAAACAACTGATCAACAATTTTCACACAAATCTCCTAAATCAAATCAAGGAGTTGGAGGTAATTATGTCTAAAGAGATAAAGGTAATTAAGAAGGAACTGGGTGGACATAAAGAAGAATTTGAAGTTTGCAAAGAAAAGTAAGAGATCTTATGGGAATGAAAGATGCAATAGATGAGATTAGAATATTTTTTTTAAAAAAATGAGAGGCACACAACAGCAGATTTGAAATGGCAGAAGAACCGATAAGTGAATTAAAAGAGAATCAAAACTTGAAAAGATGGAAGAACAGACAAAGAAAAGATGGGAAAAAATAAAACAGGATCTCAGGGAACTGAGTGAGTGCAAAACATACAAACATATGTGTTATGGATGTCTTGGAAGGAAAAGTGAATGGTGAAGACGTAGAAAGAATATTTGATGAAATAATGTCTGGAAGTTCCCCAACCCTTATGAAAGACATAAATATCAAAATCCTAGAAAGACAGCATACTCCAAAAAGAATAAATCTAAATAGACCTACTATGAGGCACTTACTATTCAGAATGTCAAATGCCAAAGCTAAAAATATAATTCTTGAAGCAGATAGAAAGGAGCAAGTCACCACACTGAAGGGATGCACAATAAGACCAAGTGCAGATTTCTAATTAGAAACATGGTGTTCAGAAGTTAGTGTCATGCTATATTTAAGGTACTAAGGTACTGAAAGTAAAGAATTGCCAGTCATAAATTCTTTATCTGGAAAAACTGTCTTCCAATAATGAGAGTGAGTTTAGAGTCTTCATACATAAACAGAAACTGAGATAGTTTGTCAACAAGAGACCAGACTTACAATGAATACTAAAGGGAATGCTAAGCTTGAAAAGCAAAGACAGGAGACAGGGCTTGGAGAAAATTTTAGAAATGTAGATTATTTGTAAGGGTAACTAAAAGGTTACCTTTTAGGTAAATTTTAGAAATGTAGATTATTTGTAAGGGTAACTAAAAGGTAACTAGAAAAATAGACAAGAGTAAGATATGAAAATGGAAATGATAAAATAAGAAAAATTACTTATATCTTTAGAGATATAACATTGAATGTTAATGGATTGAACTCCCTGTAGCAGTTTGGAATTATTTGTGAATTCCAAAAATAGATACTGGATTATGTTTATAAAGTGGTCTTATCCTCTGGGCATGTTAGATTATACTGGAATCAGAGGTTTCACTTTTACTTGATTAAATAATGATGAAGGCTTTGATTGGCCCAAATCAATAGGACATCCCCAAGAGGTGGCACTCAGAGAAACAACAAGGTAGAGAAGGGAAGTTGGAGCTTTGATCTTGGAGTGCAGGCAATACACACACAGAGAAGCAGATATGTGAGGAAGAAGAGAAAGCTCCATTAGACATGGCAGAGGCCCCAGGAAGAGAGATAAGCCATTTGCCTGATAGTCTACAGCTGGCTTTGTGGAGAAAGCAGAGCAGCAGAGACTGGAGAGAAATGAGCCCCAAGAAAAGAGGAACACAGGAAGCCTGAATCCTTGTTCACATTAGCAGCCATCTTGCTCCAACACGTGGCAACAGACTTTGGGGAGGGAAGTAACTTATGCTTTATGGCCTGGTAACTGTAAGCTTCTACCCCAAATAAATACCCTTTATAAAAACCAACAGATTTCTGGTATTTGGTATCAGCACCTTTTGGCTGACTAATACACTCCTAAATCAAAATACACAGACTGAACAAAAATATTAAAAAATATGAGCCATCTATATATTGTCTACAAGAGAATAAACAGTCCAAATTAGAACAGAAGAAGAAATTGTTGGGAAAAAAAAATGAACCTTGATAGATTAAAAAAATGGTGTTTAAATGAACACTGTGTTTAAAATCAAGGCTTATACTATAATTGTGGTTTGGAATATGTAATATAGATGCAAAGACATAAGTAGGCTGAAAGTGAAATGTTGGAAAGACATTCCATGTAAATAGTAAGAATTAAGTGTTAAAATATCTATACTAATATTGGACAGAATTTATTTTAAAAGCAAAATTGTTATAAGTGAAAAAGACAGTCATTATATATAAATAAAAGAGAAAACTCAATAAGAAGAAATAATAAAATATGCACATAACCTGGGTGCCTCAAAATACATGAGGGAAATACTGAAAAAAAAAACAAGCAAACAAACAACTGAAGGGAGAAATAGATATCACTAGAATTATAGTTGGAGACTTTAATGCACTACTCTCTTCATTGGATAGAACATCTGGACAGAGAATCAATAAGGAAAGAGAAACCTTGCTTAATATGATAAATGATTGAGACTTATTCAAACATGAATAGAATATTGCACCCCCAAGCAACAGGATAGACATTCTTCTCAATTGCTCAAGGATCTTTCTCCAGGATAGACCATATGTTGGGACAAAAACAGGTCTCAAGTATTTTTAAAAAATTGAAATTACACACCATACTTTCTGTGATCCTAATGAATGAAGCTAGGAATTGATGACAGGCAGAAAGACTCTTAATCTGTGTGTCAAAGAAATTGCAGAGAAATCAGCAAGTATTTTGAGATGAATAAAAATGAGAATACAACATATCAAACCCTATGGTATACAGCAAAGACCGTGCTGATAGGAACATTTATAGCCATCAATGCTTACAAAAAAGAAAAGAGAAGAAAATGCTAAAATCTAAAACTTAACTGCACATTTGGAAGAACTAGTAAATGAAGAGCAATCAAAACCTAAATCAAGCAAAAGGAAAGAAACAATAAACATTACAGCAGAAATAAATGAAATTGAAAACAAAGAAAAGAAAAAATCAACAAAATCAAAATTTGTTCGTTGGGAAAAACAGCAAATTGACAACCCCTTAGCTAGACTGACAAAGAAAAAAAAGAGATAAGATACAAATAAAAATCAGAAACCACAGGGGGGACATTACTACTAACTCCACAGAAATTATAAGAAATCATAAGAGGATACTATGAAAAAGTCAACACCACCAAACCAGACAACATAGATGAAATGGACAAATTCCTGGATTAAAAAAAAAAACACCTACACTGACCATAGAATAAATAGAAGACCCCAACAAATAATCATAGGTAAAGAAATTAAAACAATCATCATAAACCTCCCAGTAACCTTGTCCTGGTATATTTCTCAAAAGAACATTCCCACCATTGTAGTTTCAACCACATACCTGCTAAACTATAATCCACGATTGGTGACAATTCTCCAAAATGTGTACATCAATTGTAACAAATGTATCAAACTAATGAAGGATGTTGTTAATGTGGGAAAATGTGGGAGGGGCAGGGAGTGGGGCATGTAAGAATCCCCTATATTTTTTATGTAACATTTATATACTCTAAGTAGCTTTTAAAAAATAAAAAAAAAGTATTAAAAAAGCCTCCCAAAAATGAAAACCACAGGACTAGATGGCTTCACAGGTGAATTCTACCAATAATTCAAAGAAGATTTAATACCAATCTTGCTCAAGCTCTTCCAAAAAATTGAACAGGAGGGAGGGCTACCAAACTCATTCCATGAAGCCAACATCACCCTGAAATGGTAGCTACATAAGGATGTTATGAAAAAAAGAAAATTATAGAACAATTTACCTAATGAAGATTGATGCAAAAATCATCAACAAAATACTTTCTAATTGAATCCAAATACACAGTAAAATAATTATACATCGTGATGAAGTGGTTTTTATCCCAGATATGCAAGGGTGGTTCAACACAAGAAAATCAATCAATGTAATATAAAATATTAATAAATCAAAAAGAAATCACATGATATCTCAATTGATGTAGAAAAGACATTTGACAAAACCCAGCATTCTTTCTTGATAGGAACACTACAAAAGTTAGGATAGAAGGAAACTTTCTCAACATGATAAAGTTCACATATGAAAACCCACAACTAAAAGAGTACTCAATCGTGAAAGACTGAAGACTTTTCAACTGAGAATGAGAACAAGACAAGGATGCCCACTGTCACTACTGTTGTTCAATGTTGTACTAGAGGTTGTAGCTGAGCATGTAGGCAAGAAAAAGAAATTATACACACCCAAGTAGGAAATGAAGTAAAACCTTCGCTATTTGCTGGTCATATGATCCTATACCAGGAAAATCCTGAAAAATCCACCCCAGAACTACTGGAGACAATAAATAAGTTCAGCAACGTGGCAGGATATAATATTAACAGGCAAAAATGGTGGTGTTTCTATACACTATGAATGAGCAATCTGAGGAGGAAGTCAGGAAAAAATTTATATACAAAGGTAACTTAAAAAATCAATCAATAGCAAAATACTTGAATAAACATTTTTCCAAGAGGAAACACAAATGGCCAAAAATCACATGAAAGGACATTCAACATCACTAGCTACTAGGGAAATGCAGTTTTAAAATACAATGTGATATTATTTCACACTTTATAGAATGCCCCTTAATAAAAAAAAAACAAACAGAAAACTTCAAGTGCTGGAGAGGATGTGGAGAAGCAGGAACACTCCTTCATTGTTGCTGGGATTGTAGAATGATGCAGCCTCTGTGGAAGACAGTTTGTTGATTCTTGTGGAAGTTAAATATAGTACTTTTTATATTATCTGGGAATCCTGTTATCCTGTTATGAGGAATACATTTGGAAGAAATGAATGCAGGGACACAAACAGACATTTGCACACCAATGTTCAGAATGATATTGTTCACAATTGCCAAAAGATGGAAACAACCCAAGTGTCTATTAATTGATGAATGGATAAAGAAAATGTTGTATATACATATGATGGAATACTATTAAGCTGTAAGAAGAAATGATGTCGGGATGCATGTGACAACATAGAAGAACTTTGAGGTCATTATATTGAGTGAAATAAGCCAGATACAAAAGGAGAAAAAAGTATATGGTCTCACTAATTTGAACTAAATATAACGAATAATTTCATTGAGTTAAATGTTAGAATATAGGTTACTCGGAGATAGAATTAAGATTGAGAAGTGGGAAATATTGCTTAATGTACATAAATATGTTTAATAACATTGATTGTAAATATATGGAAATGCATAGAATTGATGGTAAAACATTATAGTGTATATAATTTAACACTGCTGATTTGTAAGTGTAATTGTGCATGAAAGGGTTTGTCTAGGGGTAATTGTCAATTGAATGAATGTTAGAGGCTAATCTAGGGACTATGTAATATATTGAACACGGTGCTGGATGGGGATTGTTAATGGCACAAACACAAGAATGTTCTTCTATGAATTAAAATAAATGTACTTCACCATTAGACGTGTTAAGGATATGGTGATACATAGGAAAAATACAGCTATGCCAGTTATGGACTATATTTAACAAATAATATTGTAATATTTTTACATCAAAGGCAAAGAAAGTTACCATATCATTGCTAAGGGTCAGCACTAGGGGTAAAAAGAAGTAAAGATTTTTCTTTTTGGAGTATTAAAAACATTATAAAATTGGCTAAGGTGACGGTAGCACAACTCTATGATGAAACTGAAAACCACTGAGTTCACACTCTGAATGGACTATACAAGGCATCGGACTGTATAACACATTAAACCCCATGGTGTATAATGGAATGTAGTTAAAAGTACAAATATGAGAATGATTTCTCATGAACTATAACAAATAAACAATACTTATAATGGTGTTAATGATTTTGTGGTTTATGTGAAAACTACACAAATGTCACCAATAGACAGTAGTTAGCAGTAATATTTTGATGATGTTGTTTCAACGTTTGTAACAAATATTCCACAACAATACAAGGTATTGGTGGTGGGATGATATATGGGAATCCTGTATGTTATGTATGATTGTTTCATAAGCTCACAATTCTCTAAATAAAAAAAAAAAGATTACTTTGAAAAGAAGATTGTCTCAATGTTTTCAAGTGAGCGAAATGTTACATGTTAAATAAAACATTTATGTAATCTAAAACTCATTTAAAAATAAATATATTTTTTTAAAAAAAGAATAAATATATGTTCTTTATTGGCAGGAACCCTGTCTTGCATGTTGTTTTTGTTTCATTTTATTTTGTTTGACTCTCTTACTTGCAGTTGTAGGCTTTCTCATTTCCTTGGTATGGTGGGTAACAAAACTCACCTCTTTATTAGTTGTCCTGGGTGAGTACAATGAACTGGAGAGTAGGTGGTGCAACTCAGCTAAGGCTCAGGACCCAGCTGAAACTTGGACAGCCCAAAACTTCAAGTTTCTTGCATATACACCTACCAACTCCAGAACCAAGTATAGGTTCAAACAGAAAAGACAGATGAGCCATGAGTAGGGAAGCCATAATTGAATCCAACTCTGTCCCTCTCAGGAACACAAACTCCAAAGTAGGGCCCACTGGCAAGGCACCAAACTCTGGAGCTATCTGCCCTGACCATAGGACTTGGGTGTCTCCAGAGCCCTCAGGAGCCCCACTTTTTGAGGTAGTATACATTTTGGCAGTCTATGAGATCGTACCGAGATTTATATAAGTGTTAGCTCTGGGATGACCTCCTGACTCACATTAAAGTCTCTTAGCCATATAAACTCATTTGTCTTTACCCTTTCACTCTTTTATTTGAGTTCTTTTTCCAGTTGCATTGCTAGTTGGTGCTTGGTAGTAATCCCACTGTGCCAGGTAGGCTCATTCCCAGGACTCATGTCCCATGCTGGGGGAAAAATTCATTTATATGCTGAGTTTGGCTTGGAGAAAGGCCACATTTGGGCAACAAGGAAGTTCTCAGGAAGCAACTCTTAGGTACCCCACAACATGAGACAAAGTTTAAATTTAAAGAGCAGAGGCTCACAAGCATAGTTGTCAATATCAAGGGCACATCAATGGACCATCCTCCTTCACCAGTCATTGCCACTGCAATTGGGGGACAGTTGCCAATACATTAGAGAATGTGAAAGAGCTCTCCAGGAAGGGAATTCAATATTGTCTCAGTTATTGTGTGAATCTCCACCCACTGTGACAATGTCCCATGAACATTTGAACACGTATATATACCTTATATGTATACCCAGGTGAACTACCTCCCATGTATCCACCATCACTGACATCCCATAACAATGATCCTCCCCTGCCCCAGGTTTAACCCTTCAGTAATCTAAAGCTTCTTCAAATTTGAAGCCAATAAATAGCCAAATACAATTAACAGGAAAATGAAATAATAATGGTGGGTTTAAATAGAAGAAATAAAATACTTAAAAATTTAAAGAAAACTAAAAATAAAATAAAATTTTAAAATTGGGATATTAAAAAATAATGACATATATTAAAATTTTTTTTGACATTTTGCCTTTCATCACTGCAATATCTGATGTCCTGTATGTACAGTGACATTTTCTTCCATTTATTCCCCAGTGTCTTACTTTTTTTCATTCTGTTTTAAAAGAAATTTTAGGTAACAGTAAAGTCACATACAGAATGCAGGGGACTCCCATATACCCAACATCCTCCCCCATTTCCCCCTTCTCATGTTAATACTTTTTTATATGTGGATGATACATTTGTTACAACTGATATACAAATAGTGAAACATAGCTAGTAGCCATAGGCAATGGTTTACATCATGGTTTACATTTTAGACTGTACACTTGTATAAATTTTGTTGATATTTAACATGGCCTGTGCCCATCATTACAAGATCATGTAGAACACGTCCATTGCCCACTAAATACCCCCCTGTTCCACCTATTCTATGCCTCCCTCCCCCTCCACTTTGGGCCCATGGGATCCACCCAGCTTCACTCTTTGTATGAATAGATTCATAGTTACTTGCAACAACAGTGAGGTTTTGATACACTGGTTTGTCCTTCCCTATTAAGAACCACCCATGTTCTTGAGAGTCTTTCATCCTCTGTTTGAGAACATATCGGTCCTCCCCGGGATGGGAGTCTAGCTCCTTCTCACTCATTATGTGCATCTCCACCCATAATAAAACACATTATGACAAAGTGATTACTTGCACATTCCTAGAAGCCTGTCCCAGGTGTGCCCTGTCAGAATGCCACCCCCAACACTCTAAACCATTAACCCTTCCTTGCCATATTGCCATAACAGTATTCTAAATTTTATACTTTCAACTACATACCCGCCAGTCCCCAGTGTTCTCCTGGTCAATCCCCCAAACCTTTCCTGAGTCTGTTGATCTTCCAACACACCATCCCCACTCTAACTACCAGTCAAAACTGCACCACCCAATCCAAAACTATCACTACCCTCCTGTCATATCCTTTCAATCCCCAACTACACGATTCCACCTTATCATATATAATGCCTTCATGGGTATTGGCTCACAACCTCTTCTCCCTTTCTATTTCCTGTAAACCTATCTTCCAGACAATAGCTCTCTGAGTCTGCTTGATTTGTTTAATTCATATCAGTGAGGTCATGTAATATTTGTCCTTCATGCATGGCTTGCTTCACTCAACATAAGGTCCTAAAAATTCATTCATGTTATCCCGTTTGTTAACACTGTATTCCTTCTTACAGCTGAGTAATATTATATTGTACGTATGTACCACATTTTGTTTATCCATTTCATCAGTTGATGGGCATTTGGTTTGATTCCAAGTTTTGGAAATAGCGCATAATGCTGCTATGAACATTGGTGTGTAAATATCTCTTCATGTTCTTCCTTTCAATTCTTCTGGGTATATGCCAACAGTGGAACTGCTGGATCATATGGAAGTTCTATAGTTAGTTTTCTGAGGAATTGCCAAACTCTTCTCCAAAATGGCTGGACCATTCTACATTCCCACCATCAGTGGATGAAGGTTCCATTCCTCCACATCCTCTCCAACACTTGTAGTCCTCTGTGTTTTTTAATAGCCACCAGTCTAATGGGTGTAAAATGGTATCTCATTGTAGTTTTAATTTGCAATTCCCTAATAGCTAGTGATGTTAAGCATCATTTCATGTGCTTTTTAGTCATTTGAATTTCCTTCTTGGAGAAGTGCCTTTTCAAGTCGCTTCACCATTTTTAAGTGGGTTGTTTGTCTTTATTTTCGAGGTGTAGGGTTTCTTTATATATGCTGGATATTAGGTTCCTATCAGGTATATGCTTGCCAAATATGTTCTCCCATTGGGTAGGCTGCCTTTTTACTATTTTGATAACCCTTTTTGAGGTGCAAATTTTTTAATTTTGAGAAGATCCAATTTATCTATTTTTCTTTCTGCTCATGCTTTGGATGTGAAGTTCATGAAACCATTTCCTATTACAAATCATGTAGATTCTTCCCTACATTATCTTCCAAAGACTTTATTGTCTTGGCTCTTGTATTTAGATCTTTTATCCAAATTGAGATGATTTTTGTATAAGGTGTGAGATGGTGTTCTTCTCTCATTCTTTTAGATATGGATATCCAGTTATCCAAGCATCATTTTTTGAGGAGGCCTTTCTCTCCCACTTGAGTGGGCTTAGTGGCCTTGTCAAATATGAGATGACTATATATGTGAGGATCTATATCAGAAATCTCTATTCAGTTCTATTGGTAAGTATGTCTATCCTTGTTCCAATATCATGCATTTTTGAACACTGTAGTTGTGTAGTATGTTTTAAAGTCAGGTAGTGTGATTTCTCCAAATTCATTTTTTATTTTCAATATGACTCTGACTTTCTGGGGCCTCTGACCCTTCCAAATAAATTTCATAGTTTTGCCAATCAATTAAAAAATGCTGTTTTGATTTTTATTGGGCTTGCATTAAATCTGTAGATTAGTTTGGGTAGGATAGACATCTTAATGATGTTTAGTCTTCCTTACCATGAACAGGGGATATTCTTCCACTTATTTAAGACTTTTTAAATTTCCTTCAACAGTGTTGTGCAGTTTTCCATGAATAAGTCATTTACAACGTTAGTTAAATTTTCCCTAGGTATTTGATTATTTTAGTTACTATTTTAAATGGTATTTTTTTCCTGATTTCCTCCTCAGATTGCTCATTATTGGTATACAGAAATTCTACTGATTTTTACGCATTGATCTTATAACCTGTGAATTTATGGAAATCATTTATAAGTTATAGAATCTTTGTTGTAGATTTTTCAAGGCTTCCTATTTATAGGATCATGTCATCTGTAAATAGTGAAATTTTCACTTCTTCCTTTCCAATTTGGATGCTTTTATATCTTTTTCTTCCCTCAGCACTTAAGCAAGTACTTCCACCACAATGTATGAGAGGAGCAAAAATAATGGGCATCTTTGTGATTTTTCCTGATCTGAAAAGGGAAAGCATTTAGAATTACACCATTGAATATGAAGTTAGCTGTGGGTTTTTCATATACGTCCTTGAACATGTTCAGAAATTTTCCTTTTATTTCAAGAAATGGTCCTGTCTTCTGATGAATGCTTTTTCTGCATCTATAGAGATTATCATGTGTTTGTTTGTTTTTTTGATAGATTGATTTCTTTTCATCAATCTATTTATGTGGCATATTACATTGATTTATTTTCTTATATTGAACCATCCTTTCATAACTGGGATGAACCCCATTTGGTCATGGTTTTTAACTCATTTGATGTGTTGTTGATTATGATTAGTAAGTATTTTGTTGAGAATTTTAGTGTCTAGCTTCATTAGAGAGATTGGCCTGTAATTTTCCTTTTTTGTGGCATCTTAGTTTGGCTTTTGTATTAGGGTAATGTTGGCATCATAGAATGTTAGACAAAGTTCTTTCTACTTCTATTTTTGGAAGAGTTTAAGCAGGATTGTTGTTCGTTCATTCCAGAATGTTTGCTAGAATTCACCTGTGAAGTTGTCTGATGCTTGGTTCTAGTTAGTTGGGAGGTTTTTGATGACTGATTATATCTCTTTACTTGCAACTGGTCTTTTGAGCTCATTAAATTCTTCCTTCATAAATGTAGGCTGCTTGTGAGTTTCTAGGAATTTGCACATTCCCACCTAAATTATCCTTTCTGTTGGCATATAATTTTTCAAAGTATCCTCTTATGATAATCTTTATTTCTGTGGGGTCAGTGGTGATATGCCCTTCCTCATTTCTTGTTTTGTGTATTTACATCTTCCTTTTTTTTTTTCTTAGTCTAGTTAAGTGTTTGTCAATTTTATTTTCTTTAAGAGCCAGCTTTTGGTTTTATTAATAATTCTAGTGCTTTCTTATTTTCTATTTCATTTAGCTCTGCTATTCTTTGTTATTTCTTTCTTTCAGCTTCATTTGGGGTTAGTTATATGTTCCTTCTCTAATTCCTCCAGGTGTGCATTTAGGTTTTCAATTTTAGCTCTTTCTTCTTTTTTATATATGCATTTATGGCTATGAATTTCTCTCTCAGTACAGCTTTTGCTGCATCGCATAGGTTTTGATAAGTTGTGCTGTCATTTACATTCATTTCAAGGTAGTTACTGATTTCTTTTGAGATTTCCTCCTTGACCCACTGTTTGTCTAAGTGTGTGTTGGTTAACTTCCTTATCTTTCTGCCTAATCTGGTTCTTTTGTGCCCTTACTGATTTCCAGGTTCATTCCCTTTCTGTCATAAAAATTAGTTTGAATAATTTCAAATCTTTCTGAATTCATTGAGCATTTTTCTGTGGCCTAGCATGTGGTCTGTCTTGGAGTGTGATCCATGTGTAATCGAGGAGAATTTAAATCCCAATATATTTGGGTGTAGTGTTCTGCATAGGTTTCTTAGGTCCAGATCTTCTAATGCATTATTCAAAGTCTTTGTTTCTTTATTGATTCTCCATTGAGATGCTCTGTCTAATGGTGATAATGGTGTATTAAAGACCCTCACTATAATTGTAGATGCATATATTTTTCTGCTTTTTTTGCCAGTGTTTGCCTCATGTATTTTGAAGCACCTCGGTTAGGTGCATAAATGTTTGTGATTATTCTTTCTTCTTGAAATATTACCTCTTTTACTAATATATGGAGTCTAAATTTGTCTCTTACAATGGTTTTCCATTTATAGTCTCTATTATCCTATATAAGTATAGCTACTCCTGCCCTTTTTTGGTTATTATTAGCTTGTAAGTTTATTTTCTAACTATTCACTTTCAACCTTCTTGTGTCTCTGGGTGTACGGAGAATTTTTTGTGCACAACATATAAATGGGTCATATTTTCTCATTCCTTCTGCTATCAGTGTCTCTTGACTGGTGAGTTTAATTCATATACCTTTAGTACTATTACTCTGAAGGAATTACTTACAATAGCTATATTTCTTTGGGTTTATGTATGTCATATATTTTTCTAATTTACTTTTTATTTTATTTATTCTTTCCCCTCCCTTGCCACTTGTGCTCCCTAGCAGATTTCTGTGTCCATTCGTTATGCTTTTTCCTCTTTATCTGCTTGTCCCACTTTTCTGTGTCATCTTGCTATGCCATGCTCTCCATGGCTGTGTGCCATCAGCTCTCTGTGGGTGCGTGTGTGGGCCCTCAGCTCTCCACAGATGCGTGCGTGAGCTGTCAGTTCTCCTTGGGTGCAGGTGTGGGCCATCAACTCTCCATAGGCATGGGCCATCTTGCCCTCACCAGGAGGGCTCAGAAACTGAAACCAGGGCCTCCCATAAGCTAGATGGGAGCCCAACTGTTAAGCCACATCTACTTCCCTCATATGTCAATTTTATTACTCTTTTTGTCTTTTTAGTTGTTTTTACACTCTCCTCGAACTCTCTTTCTCCTGTTTTTTTTTCCTTTCAACCTGCAGAATTCCCTTTAGTATTTCTTAAAGGGCAGATTTCTTATTGGCATACTCTCTTAGTTTCACTTTACCTGTAA
>JAQZBX010072479.1:0-15029 GCA_029593785.1 Cabassous unicinctus | reverse complement strand
GAAAGTTCTCTTACTGAATCAAGCCCCAACATTGAACTTAAAGGTAAATTGTGGGTACCATAATTGCAGGAGCTGGGACCTTCCACATTTTCTGAGTCCTTTTGTCTATCATTTCAGATTAAAATCTCCCCCAATAAATCATCCTTTGCTGAGCCCCTTGCCCTGTACTCCAGTCTTCTTCAACAGCTCCTGTGTTTTCTCTTCCAGCCCCAACTGGCACTCCTGCACTAGCTCCTCAACCCTTTCACTTAACATTTCCTGACTCCCTTCCATCAAGGAAGTTCCTTTCCCTGGTCAACCATTACCTCTCCAACCATTCACTCACAGGGACCCTCCTTCTACCTCTGAGGCTAAACTTCAGATCAGCCATATCTGTAAAATTAAAAAAGAAAATCTTTGATAATTTGCAAATTTCTTTGAGATATTTGCTTTCAAAATACTTCAAAAAAAAAAAAGATGACCTAAACACCTTCTGTGTTCACGGATTGGAAGACTAAATGTGGTGAAGATGCTAATCCTTCCCAAACTGATTTATAGACTAAATGCATTACCAATCAAAACTCCAACAGCCTACTTCACAGAAATAAAAAAGGTAAATACCAACTTTATTTGGAAGAGAAAGTGCACCAGAATAGCCAAAACCATCCTAAAAAAGAAGAGTGATATGGAAGGACTCTCACTGCCTGACCTTGAAACATATTACAAAACTACAGTGGTCAAAACAGCATGGTATTGGCATAAAGATAGACATATTCATCAGTGGAATAGAATTGAGAGTCCAGAAATATACTCTCACCTCTAAGGCCAACTGATTTTTGATAAATCTCCCAAGTCTGCATAACTGGGACAAAATAGTCTCTTCAACGAATAGTGCTGGGATTACTGGATTCCATAACCAAAAGAATGAACATGGACCCTTCCCTCACTTCCTATACAAGAATAAACTCAAAATGGATCAAATACCTAAGTATAAAAACCAAGACCAGAGAACTATTAGGAGAAAATATAGGGGAACATCTACAAGACACTGTGATAGGTGGGGGGTGCTTAAAGCTTATACCCAAAGCACTAGCAACAAAAGAAAAAATAGATAAATGGAACCTCCTCAAAACTAAACACTTTTGCACCTCAAAGGACTTTATCAAAAGGGTGAAAAGACAGCTGACTCAATGGGAGAAAATATTTGGAAGTCAAATATTGATAAGAGTTTAATGTCCATGATACATAAAGAGATTTTAGTACTCAGTAATAAAAAAGACAAATGACCTGATTAAAAAATGGGCAAAAGATTCGAATAGACATTTGTCCAAAGAATAAATAAAAATGGTAAAACCACGTGAAAAATTGTTCAAAAAGAATATGAGGAGACACGGAGAGCACACAATGAACAGACATAGAGAGCAGACTGAGCACAAACAATGAGGGGGAGAAATAAATAAATAATTTTTTAAAAGATGGAAAACTACAAGTGTTGGAGAAAATGTGAAGTGATAAGAATACTTATTCACTGTTGGTTAGAAGGTAGAAAGGTACAGTCACTCTGGAGGAATGATTGGCCGCTACTAAGGTTGTTGAATATAGATTTGCATTGTGACCCAGTAACACCACTACTAGGCATATACCCAGAATAATAGAGCAGTGATGCAAGCAGACATCTTCACTATGTAGTTCAGAGTGACATTATTCAAAATTGCCAAAACATGGAAACAACCCAGTTGTAGCCGTTGGGCAATTTGATGTAATTATGAATTCCAAGAATGTAATTGGATCAGGCTTGTAAACTGATCTGTTAATCTGGGCATGATTAAGTTATGATTAGGGCATTGACTGGGCCACATCAGTAGGGCATTGAGCCCCACCCCTTGGTGGGTGGGGGAATCAAATATAAAAGGCAAGGCAAAAGAGCAATTTTTGAGAAGCAGTTTTGATGTTGGAGTTTTGATGTTGGAGAGAAGGCCCCAGGAGAAGAGAATTGAGCCATTCACCTGAGAGTTTACAGCTGACCTTGTGGAGGAACCAGAGGAGCTAAGCCTGGAGAGAAACACAGCCCCAGGAAGAGAGGAACCCAAGAAGCCTGAACCCTGGCAAACATCGGCAGCTGTCTTGCTCCAACATGTGGCAATGGACTTTGGTGAGAGAAGAAACTTAACACTTTATGGCCTGATATCTGTGGACTTCTACCTCAAATAAATTATAAAGACCAACCCATTTTTGGTATTTCACATTAGCACCCCTTTGGCTGACTAATACACCAGGTTTCAAGAAATTAAGTCATGAAGCATTTGACAACGTGGATGAACCTGGATGCCATGATGTTGAGTAAAGAAAGCCAGACACAAAAGACCAAATACTTCATCAGTGTGGGACATCACCCACAATGGATATACACATCCTGGAGCGAGGTGTGGTAGGTGGGGAACATGTGAATCCTTGTAATTTCTGAGTAATAATTAGGTAATCTAAGCACCTTTAAAATATATATATATATAAAATAACATTTATGTAAGAAAATACACATGTATGCATATATATTTATATATCATTTTACAAATAAAAAAATGTATAGGGGAGGAAGATATGGACTATAGTTAGTAGTAATATTTTGAAAATGCTCTTTCATAATTTGTTAACAAATGTTTCACAACAATGCAGGCTGTTTGTATGTGGGGGGGGTGGTGATGTGTGGGAGCCCTATATGATGTTATGCATGTTTGTTCTGTAAGATCAGGGTGTTTACTGAATACTTATAGTTTATGTATATTCATGTATGAATTATATACTTCAATAAATTGTTTAAAAAAAATACCAAATACTGAATGTTCACTATTATGAACTAAATATATTTGTAAACACATGGAGTTAATAACAAGAATATAGTTAACAGAAAGAATGAGGTTAGTAAATGGAAAGCTGAGGTAAAATCTGTGCAGAATTCATAAAAAGTTTGTTTGAAAATCTAGGGAAAAGAATAGAAATGGTGACAGCACATCATAGTGTTTCAATGTGTATCTAGAAGTGCTAATAAATGGGTGTGATAGTGATTGAAAGGGAAAATCTAAGGTCATGTATATTATCAGATAAAAAACTCAAAAATGTAAGTTGGGACTGTATAACATAGTGAAGCCTCATGTGAAATATGAGTTTGGGTAATCTTGCATATGTAAGTCTATTTTTCATTGAAACTTAAGAAAGATTTGTTAATGTTATAATATGTTAATATCAGGAAAAATACAATAAAAGCAAACTATGGATACTAGTGTGTAGTAATATATTAATAATCTGCCATAAAGTGCTAAAAAATGGAAACATAGGTGAAAGAAACTAGACAAAAGATACTACATATTGTTTGACTCCATCTATACAAAATACAAACACAAATAAATTAGAGAGACACAAACAATAGCAGCCATGTAAGGCAGGGAAAGGATAGAGAGATTGAGAGGTGATTATAAAGGGGTAGAGTTTTTCTTTGTTTTTCTGTTTTTGTTAATATTATTATTAGTGGAATAATGAAAATGCTCTAATAATGATTGAAGTGGTGAATGCATAACTATGTGATTATACCAAATATTATTGATTGTACACATTAGATGGATTGTATGCTTTTTGAATATGTATCAATAAAAATGATTTTACAAATCCAATGGTGTCCCTTTTTTAAGGTAGAATTTAACTTTTGAAATGAATATTCAAACCAAATTTTAACAAAATCATCACACTGGAGCAAATTTTAAGTTTCATGCTGCATTTACTTAGAAAATCATTGTATAAATAGTAAAAAGGAATAACAGTCAATTGTAAATGTGAGTTCCTTTCTTTGAGCAAAAAAAAGGAAAACTCACCTGAAATGTCAGACTGAAATCCAGTGAGAGAGCAACAGCTCAGCACCTTGGGGAGAGAGGGTGCTGGCAGCCTGTGCTGCATGGCTGTGTGATGGTGCTTCTCTCTGACCTTCAGTTTTCCCATGCACCTAAGGAGGGTCTCAGACAGAATGATATCTAGAATCCTGTGTGCCATGGTCCTTTCACTTCAGAGAAAAGTATAAAATGTTACCACTATTTTGCTTTGAGTGTAAGCTTCAAAAGGAAATGAATTAACATGCTCAAATATTTTATAACAGGGTACTATGATTTTTACTGCAACACTCACCACCTTCAGAAAATTTCCATCCTGAAGTTTCTGATTTGATTCCCTTTTTCCTTAGAGATTCCTACCTTGGAGGCATCCTCCTTGCTGTATGTATGAAGAAACTAGCTGCCATTCCCTTTTTTAATAGTTGGGTCAATGGCCCTGCCTACATCCCTTGGACTGTGTGGTGTCTCTACTCAGGATCAAACCACCTTCTCTCTAATTATGAAGTGCCCAGCTGATCAATTTATTCTTCTTTCTTGCATTCCACTGTTTATTATATAAGTTGAATTTTAGTATGTTCTTACCAAATTTCTTCATCTCCTGTGGCTAATAAGCTACAGTTTGAGGTTTTTACATAGCATCTCTTCATGTGTTTTGTTGGAATGCACAAATGGTTTGCATAGGGACAAAAGAGGATACTTAGGCAGCTGGGCCAGCTACATTCCAGCACCTTATAGTTAGAGCCTTGTCCCTCTATTTATGCTGCATCTGGCCTGAAAAGTTTTGCTCCACTTACATCTGTACCAGAATGAAAAGCCATTCTAGAGCTTGAACATTTTATTATAAATTATTATCTATATACCGATTTCAGGATAATCCATTTTGTAACTATAGTCCAAGGATACTCCAGAGTTCATTGACTTGTTTCCGTGGAAGGTCTTTGTTTCTGAAATTTTAAAGGATTTCAAATCCATTCAGTTTCAGTGTTTTCCATGGATACTCTTATTAAGCTAAATATTGGAGTAGAAGTAAATGATGGTTATGTCATTTCTGATGCCACAGGGTAACTCATTTTGCACAGCGTCCACACAGACTGAAGCGGTGGTATGTAAGTGAATATTCTTATTCTTAGGGACAGTACTTGGAAGTATTTTGTGTTCAAGGAGTGTGATATATAAAACTTAATCCCAAAATGTTTAGAAAATAGGTCAATAAAAAGAGACAGATACATGGATGGGTGGATAAAAAAATGTATAGATAGAATTATATGGGAAATTTATTTAGTGATAAAGAAAATACTGTTCCTTTGTGAGCATGGACAAAGTAAATTGAATCTGCTTCTTTGCATGAAGAGGAGAACCAAGGGAATCAGACTCAAATTCTCTGGCTAACTTTTGATTAACCTGTGTAAGGATGTGCATAAACTCAAGCTTGTGAGCATATATTTTCAGCCTAGCACAAAGTGACTGGATGAATCAAGTTACATCCTTTTAATTTCACCAGGAATAGTAAAAATTGCTGTAGAATATGCATAGAAGAAATCCACCTCAACTTGTAGTTTCTCATATGCCATGTCATTATCAAAACCACTGACTGTCTCAATGCCACAGTCCAACTCTGTATCCTGCAGGGCTGAATAATGAAATGTTTGGATTTTCCAATTAGACTTCTACTATTATTCCCTTTGAAGAAATCTGTTAATTTTTTCAGGTCAGTGGTTCCATTTGTTCCATGGCTTAGAACCATGCAAACAAAACTGTTCCTTTTGGTATCTTGTTCTTTAGAAACATTACAAAATTCCACAATTTCTTCATGTGTAAGATCAATTTTATTCCTGACTTCAAATTTCAAGTTCCCAAATGTTTCCTTGAGGTATGCTCCATCTACATCTGTACCAGACTAAAACACCATTCTAGTGCTTGAAAGTTTTATTATAAATTGTTATTTGTAAACTCATTTCAGGATAATCCATTTTGTACCTACTGTCCAAGGATATGCCAGAATCATTTGACTTGCTTCCATGTAAGGTCTTTGTTTCTGAATTTTTAATGGATATTAAATCCATTCAGTTTCAGTGTTCTCCATGGATACTCTTAAAAAGCTAAGTAATGAAGTAGAAGGAAATGATGGTTATGACATTTCTGATGCCACAGAGTAATTCATTTTGCACAGCCTCCCAGTCAGAATAGACATTGACCCCAAACACCAAAATTGAGGAATGAACAAAAATGGGAGGAGTGTAACCACTGACCGAAATAGATTGATTGTTATTATAGTTATTATCTTGAGTTATTGAGTAACTTGTAACATTGATATAAATAATAATGGGAAAATATGGGGAATGCAGAAGTGGCCAGACAATAGTAAATGATTGATGAATGAACTTAGTTGCCAGAATTTGCAGAAACTTTGGGCAACCAGTTTGAGGCCTTGACCGTCTTCCTTCTCATTCACAAATTTCAGTAAACTGGGCCAGGCTAACTCCAGGCTTCTAGAATCAACCCAAAGAAAACCAAAAACACCTTGAATTTTCACCTTAGTGAATAACCCTTCCCTTTACCCAAATTAATCTAGCATGTAAAATTTTTAAAAGTCAATGTCTTCAGTCTCTTTACAAGTAATTGCTTTGTAGAGATATTCTTTCATTCTTGGTTCAATGTAGGTAATTTGCATGGTTATATCTATATCATGTTTTTATTATTATCTAATTTTCTTGTGTACAGTTGTTCATAGTATCCTCTTATAGTCTTTTGTATTTCAACTAGTGTTTAGAAATGTTCTTTTCATTTCTGACTTTTGTTATTTCAATCTTCACTCTTCTTTTCTTTGTCAGTCTACTAAGAGTTTGTCAATTTTATTGATCTTTTCAAAGAACCAACTTTGGCTTTGATTCTTTGTAGTCTGATTTTTATTGTTGTTCTTTATTTCATTTATCTCTCTTCTCTTCTTTGTTATTTAGTTCCTTCTGCTCACTTGAGTTAGGTTTGCTCTTCTTTTGTCTTGTTCTAGGCTTGTGAGTAGGACTCTGATTTGAAGTCTTTCTTCTTTTTATTGGATTTTTTCAATTTCATTGAAGTATATCATACATACCTACACATCCTTGAAGAATAAGTGTATAGTAAAAGCTGTGACCTTACAAACCAAACATGAATATTCTTATATAGAGCACCCATACATCATCCCACCAATGACACCTTTTATTTTTGTGAACATTTGTTACAAACTATGAAACAATATCAGGAAAATAATACTGTAACTATAGCTGATATCTTACATTTGGTGTGTTCAACTTCTCCCAAGGAAGGGTGCTTATGGCCAATACTTAGAAACTGGGAAGCCAGTAAAGGAGAAAATTGGAAAGACATAACTCCCAAACCCCCAATGGAGGGTATGTAGTGGTTCAGTAAAGTAGAGAAATTCCCCTGTGTGCCTATGGAAAGTTAAGTGGAAAAGCGCTGGGCCCCTTATGAGAGGCCTAGTGTGCTTCTATTTCTATCCCACAAAGTTATAAAGGGCTACTGAGTATGGGTCCAGTGTAGCTTTTGATATCTTGATGATCACTTGTGGGTTGGTGTACAAAATATGGGGCAATAGAAGACAATGAAAGGTGCTCATCATGAGAGTGAAACATTCCCTGCCTTGTCTAGGTCAATATGGAGAGATATACATGACTACACTCGCACCAACACAAGGATCTTCATGTGATTTGGAGGAATAAGGAGTCCAGGAGAGGTTCAATAATGCTTCCATAAAGATTTGGGCTATATTTACAGCCAGAAGTTTAGGTTCACAGGAAGGAAATAATGGACCTAGCCAAAAGCTGGTGAGGAGATGTCCATTATGAGCATCCATGTTCCAGGGACATTAGGTAAGGGGGTTCCTGGAGGACTGTCCCTCTGTGAGTGGATTCCAGCCATATTCCTTTCATCTCTGACAAGGGTTCATTCAATGCCATTGAAGACACCACCCAAAAACATCCAGGATGAGAGAAGGACCTAATGACAACCAGAAAAGTCATTGCTAGTTGCTTTTATATGCCTCATGAGAAATAAAGAGCAAAGAAGAAAATGGCAGAATTAAGAGAAAGATTTAACAAGGGTCTCTGACATGAGGAGTTGATGTATGTTTCCCTGACTGTGTCCCAGGGTGGGCAGGGTATTCAATGTAATCTGTGAGGTAAATCCTTTGCATTCTGAGTATGCATTACCATCACTCTGGGGCCCCTAATCAGTTCAAAATCAAATCTCTTCACTCAGCTATGAACAGAACATGGACTCTACCATGATCATCTGGACTGCATATATATTTTTACTAGTGCTTCTCAAAGAAGCCTTTTAGAAATGCAAATTACCTTGGCCAACCCCAGGCCTAATGAAAAAAATTGCTGGAGGTGGGCTGCCTGAATGTACATTGTAATGAACTCCTTAAGTGATGTCTAAGCCTGCTTAGAAAAGCACAGGGAACTGCAATTTAAATTCCAGTTCACCAACTTCATTCTTTGCAGTCAGAGAGGAAAGTAATGCAAGGACAAAAAGTTTTGAGATTATGACTGGAAAACTTTCAAAGAGAGAAAAGTGTGGTATGAAGCATGGAAAAGAAAAATCAGGATGTGAATGGGATAGAAATGAGAGAAATTAAACTCAGAAATTGGATATCCTAAGTTCTGTATTTAAGAACTTTGTGTTTTGGGTAATGATCTCACAGGTGCCACATATGTTATTCCAAAGGAAGAGATTGTGAGCAGAGAAATAAAGAGGGAAGGTCATGGTGGAAGTATTTAATTGTTACATAAACGAGCCAAAGATGGCCCCTGTGTTGGTATTGTGTGTTGTCCAGTTATTCACAGCACCCTGGGTCACTTAAGTCCCCCCAAAACCCCACCCTTTTGTGAAACTCAAATCCTTACAAGCCCAATTGGTTTATAAATAGCCTGAATAATTTCTTATCCATTTAGGGCTGATCTGTTTTGCATATCCTGCAAAACTGCTTCCAGTACTGCTAGCCATAGAAAATGTAAAATCCTGTTGTTATAAATTCTTTGCCTATGAAATCTCTGACCAAGAATGACCATGCTGATTCTGAGGGTCCTTGCAGCATCTGGAAGGTCAGTGTTAGGAAGAATCCCCTCTCCCTGATAGCCTGTTCAAGTGCCTTTAAATAAATTTTCTATTTGTGCCAACTATTGGTTAAATGTCTTAATTGGCTCTGAAGACCTCAAAGCTGAATGCACCACAGTCATTTATTCAGAATTATTATTAATCTGCATTACAGGGCTGTGCATCTGATGTCCAATTCAAAAAGAAAATCAGAACTCACAAAAAGGCCCTGTCAAATTTTTATAACATTTTCCCCTAAAAACACACATAAATAAGTAGAAAATTAAGGAACAGAGGGTATTTGGCAATGGAGAATTTGGCAGAAGACACTGTAAAAATTCAGGGCAAAGGCATTAAAGTACAACAAAGCTGAATTTTTAATCCATTTTCCCCTCCTTCTTACATCATGTGCAACTTTGGAAGAAATGGTATTTGCACAGTAATTTAAATGACAATAGACATGTGTGGATTAATTTATAATGTGCATATTTTGGAACCTAAAACTTTAACACCTGGCATTGTATTCCACACACACAAACCAAAATTGCACATGTTGAGGATGATTATTACCAAAACACAGAAGTGAGAAATGTTTAGCAATATGATGTTAGAAATAAATAAGTTCAAATCCCCAAATGGTATGTCTACAGTAATAAATGAAATTTCATTATGGAGATACAAAATTTGAAGAGAACAAAAGCCACCTAAAGAGAGCTGACCCAGCCAGCATGAGGTAAGAATGGCAGTAGCCATGACCCAGAGTCTTCTGAGTTTGGGGCTGGCATCTTCTGAGGCCTTCACACCTCATCTGTGGAATTCCAGGCCTGTTCTTCACAGAGGTGAAAATGCTGCTCCATCACCTCTGTTTGGGACCAGGAGGCCCAGAGTATGTGGCATTCATAAACCCCAGCAAGTGCCTTTTTATGCTTTTCTTATTTTTAGGCAGTTCTAAAGCTAAGAGGAAACTGCATGGAGATATTAATCTTAGTAGAAAATTTCTTGAGAAGGCAAGGGCTGATGATATTAACTTAAAAATTCAACAATATTGGACCCAATTATCCAAAGTTAAGCTGTATTTTTGATAGATTAGATTACAGATTTAAAAGAAAAAGTACTAATGGATCTGGGGAAGGAAAGCTATTTTGGATGTATCCCTACTGATAGTGTGTGGCAGAGAGGGAAATCTAGGTCTCCAAGCAGGCAAATGTTTGGGAGATACATAAAGTTATATTTGAGCTTTAGCCAAGTGCCTAGCAGAGATAGTTGCCCTATTCTTAATTTGGAATTTCACTATCACAGTTTTGTCTTTTACTGTTGACTTGCTATATTCAAAGGTCCTCAGTATGTGTGTGTAAGTGCGTAATTGCATGAAGCTAAGATCTCAGGCCCATACTGGTTTAAAGACTCATTATACCACTTTCTTCATGTGTGACATTCAACAAACTATCTAGACTTCACTGTGTCATCTCTTTAATGGAAGCCAAATTAGCTCTCATCTCACAAGGTTGTTTTTATGAGTATATTTGATAATAGATGTTAATGCTTAGATAATAATGCTTATTTTCACTATTATTGAAATTATCTTGGATGGAAACACAGCCTTAATGAGACCAATGTAAAATGGATCCTTTCTGTATGTGGATTGATTTTTTCCTTCTCATTTCCTGCCCATTGCATTGTAATACATACTTCTTCACATAGGTCAAATATTCCATTGACAAAAGCATCAGTGGATAAAAATATAGACTTCCTTGATCAGAGAACTATCTTTACTGTAATAAAATCTGATTAATCACAACACTTAGCAATGTTGCTATCCTCCTGTGTTCCAGGTGCTATGATGGCAGCCACAAACCCAATGATGCAGAATGGGCTGCAACATCCACAGACCTTCATTCTAGGGAGAGAGCAAAGATGGTTGAGAGCCCATCAGGATGCAGCCACCTCCATGAATCCTGTGGTAGTTGAATTGTTGTCTAGAAAGAAGTGTTCTGAATGTGATGGCTACATTTAGAGATAAATTTTATTTCTTATTTTGCTTTGTGTTTTGTTTCTCTTGAGCTATGGAGAAAAGCACAATAGTAGAACAATAAAAGACAAAAAATGAAGCAAAAAAGAAAGTGTCAAAATAGTACAGAAGGTAAAAGTTTAGAAACACTGTTTAGATGAAAATTTTTTGGGAGAAACATGGCAACCTCACAGCTGTTGGAGGACTGAGATAAAAGATGAAAAGGATAGAAAAGCTCTGTCTGGGTGGTTAGAAGGGTGGGACAGATGCAGAATTCTTTGAGCTCAAGGTGACAACTCAGTTCTAAGGGAGAGGTGAAGGGCAGTTAGCCTTTGTTGTAGGTGTACCAGAAAGAAACCTCTTTGGTGAAAATCAGGAATAAGTCATTCTGCAAATGAACAGCATCAATCATCTACAAGTTACAGAGAAAAGATAGATGATAAACAAAGCAGATCCAAACCAAAGAAGCATCAGCATTCTCACTACTGGAATGTACTTTTTGGAAGAATCTTCCCATCAATTATCTCATCCTCTTATATTCTGAAAGAGTTGTGAGTGGTAGCATCAACATATTTATAGTAGATATATGCTCAACTTGGATTTGGGAGCTCAAAGTGGTTTTGTGTATTTGTGTCTTTGTGTGTATTTTTCTCACACATAGATATTACAATTATACAGTTATGTACATTCATATTTTAATCAATTTTATTGATACATATTAATAAAGCATACAATCCATCCAAAGTGTTCAATCAATGGTATTTGTTAAAATAACATAGTTGCACATTCATCAATTCAATCACTATTAGACCATTTTCATTATTCCAAAATAATAATAGTAATAAATTACAAAAAAGAGTCAAACAGAAAACCTCTACCCCTTAATAATCACCCCTCAATCTCTCTATGCTTTTCCTGCCCTACATAGGTGTTATTTTGTTTCCATCTCTCTAATTTATTTTGTACATTCATATTTTGATTGAATATATCTTGCTATGTGTCGGACACCTTTCCATTTGGTTTTCTTATTCTTTTAGGTTTTTCTTTTGAATATTTCAAATATAAACATATAGGGCCCACTCTGATTTTAAAAGAGACATAATCTGGCAAGTCCATTGAAATTTGATCAACATTGGATATTGTACAGAGTCAATGAATATTAATATTCTGATTTGAATCACTATTGTTCCCTATAAGTAGTCTAATTTGAAAAAGGTTTATTTATTCTAAAAGACTTTAGAGGATTCTCATTAATGATAACTCTAGTTCTAGGAACTTATGCTATAGTGGAATCCTTTAATTTTGGAAAGAATGATGCATTAATAAATTGGATTCTCATGCTGCTTTAAAAAGAATGAAGTATGTTTTAATAAAGTAAGTGGAAAATAGATCTAAAATAGTGGATGATTGAGTTGTATAGAGAGAGTAGTGCCCAAGGTATTATAATATACAGAGCGGTAGTGTTTCCCAGTGGGTTGCCACATTATCCAGCCAAGCTCTTGCTGGGTAGTCCCTCTTCCCAACATGGCTCTCACTCTAAAGAGTGCAAACCATGGAACCAATTCCATTCAACTGCCCTACACAGGAACTGCTAATAAAGGCAGGAGATGATTTATTAAGGAATCACAATTTACACAATCCCAAATTAAACTACTATTCTTAAGTAAAAATTCAGCTGGTCTCCAGCATCTGTGTTTTCTATTCAAGCCTGGGAAAGATTGTGTGTCACAAAAGTAAAGCGTTCACCTGATGAAGAGATTATTTAATCTGACACAGTTAGGAAGTAAAGGTGACAACATATCTGCAAGCATAATCAGGGGCTCTATGTTTTGCTACTGTTGCCTGGCTTAGCTGTGTTTCCCTTTGAGTGACCACCCCATTTAGGCCTGCCCTGGCATAACCACAACTAGCAGGGCCTGTATCTCAATATAGTTTACATAAGAGGCACCCATAGCTTCTCTGAATGACCACTAACACTTTTTCTCCAAATGGCCCCTGCCCCTTCTTTCCACAAGTTCCCATGTACTTTCATGCTGCATAATTTAATAGCAAATCCTGTATCTCCAAATGGCTTGGATGATAAGAAGCTGCCCTTGCCATTTCTACTTTTTCATTCTGTGTAGTTTGAAACTTCCAATTCCAAGTATCCATAGGAAAGCCCTACCCCACCACTTTGGGTCATATTAAAGGCAAGAGACTGAGACCCACATGTGCTTCTCCCTGTCCCTTCCACCTCCTCCATGGATCCCCTCAGGAGCCAAAATTAGGTAAGCTTCCATTCTCCCTAGTCTTGGCCAAAACCATACACAACTCAGATTCCACTAATGTCATTCTGGAAGAGCATATATGCTTCTCTGTTCATATGGTATGCGTGTATTTTTAAGGGGCTTTCCTTGCTTGACTTTAAAAGTGGCCATTAAAAACATATCATTGACTAATACATGCAACATAAACCTTAGATAAGGAAAGAATTTCCTAATTGGCTCATATATTTCCATTTTACTTTTTTGTTTATAATACTCTATTAAATAATGACAAACCTGCCATGCAAAAGAAAAAAATATTAGGACCTTGACAAAATCTAATATTCAGCTATTACAAATTCATAGTCAAATTCATATGGAGTTCAGTTCCTGTTGTTCAATTTCTTTTATTTTAGCCCCCTTTACATCCTAAGTATTTTTCTTTTCTACTCTCCATTTCATATTCTGTTCTTGCAGAATCCAAGTTATTTTCCCAAATATTTCTGTCCCTGAATCATTTCCTCTCTGATCTCTTTTTCCTTATGTTTTCCTTGCAATTTCTTGTCCACAAGATTGTAGTTTAACTGTCTTCTGATTTCTTACTTGTAGGACTCCATCTTTCACTGTGCCTGCATTTCTTCCATTGCTTTCCACAACTCAATTCCACTGGACCCTCAATCTGCTTAGCCCTAAAGGCTTACATGGGAAATGAAAGCTCAGTCCTTTGGGGTGACTGGAATTCTAACCAAGCTGTCCCTGACCCCTCTCCTGTGATGGAGGAAAGTTAACCCTAACCCTGAAGAGGCTAAATTTCTGCATGGCCTTGTCATTAGAGAAAACACATGAAGAGAGTGAAAGAAGAAATTTAGATTTTGAGACTTCGGGACAGGAAGTAAGTCTGATCTGATGGGCAGTCCACTCCACATGCAAATTGACAAAAACACTTCAATTCTTCTTTCACCATCCACTGCCATTCTCTGATAGGGATAACTGACATTTAATAAGTCTAATAAAAAGTGGTAGGCAAACACAGTCTATGCCCCACATTCCAATTCCAAAGTGACTCCATATTGAAATTAAGACCTATCATTGTGTGAAGGAAAAATGTGCTGATAGACCAAATTGATCTCAACATCTAGTTTCTGGTTTTGGCTTCTAATATATAGGTGACAAAATGTTTGAAAATCCAATGTGTGGTGTATATACTGTAAGTGTTTTCTATGTCTTAGCTCAGCTGGAGCTGAAACTTTGAGCCTGTGTACATCTTACTCCTGGGAAATCTGCAAGAAGTACTGAGTCTCAGATCCTGCAGGCCCTGAGATGGGCAGAGGCTGGCAGTACATAACCTCACTGGGCCAAGTGACAGCATCCATTAGTCTTCAGTTTTACTGATCTTGAAGGACAAGTCAGGCAGATTATGCACTGGGCAGGCTGTAGCAGAGAAGAAATCTGTAGCTGCCTGGATTTCTCTGGCCAGGAGTTGATGCCCTGGAACCCTATGGTTGTCAACTCAGAGGGCACACAGGACTAGACAACACCCTATTAACTGGAGTTCTGCTCCACCCCCTTGCTAATGTAATATTCAGACCATTCAAGGAACATTTGGTGGTGTGTGCCCCTGCCAGGCCTTCTCATCTGGAGGGCTGCACTCAGTTTCAAGGCAATCTGAAAGTGATCCAGCTGCACCTTTTCACTCAGTAAATTCCCACACCTGTCAAAGGCCCTTCTAGTCCTTTCTCCAGCTCTGACCTGGATCCCTGCTCCCCTTCCTGCTCCATATACCCCTCCCAATCCTGACTCCACAACACCAAATCAATTCCCACAGGTGAA
>JAQZBX010072478.1:0-15065 GCA_029593785.1 Cabassous unicinctus | reverse complement strand
TGTTGGTATGCATTTAAAATGGCAACCACCTCAAAATGGCGGATCCAATGACTCAGCATTGCGGCCTCCTCCCCCCTGCCCCTGTATTCCCCCAATATTACCTTATTTGGACATAAGCGGCCTACGAGCCTTGTGGGTACCACCCACCTCCCCTGCCAGGAAGCCCTTTACCCAGAAACAGCTGACTGTAACCAATCATCACACAGACGCTGCCTCCAACCAATCAGCGGGCTACACGGTAGCCCTAAACCCTATAAATTGTACTGCACTTCCCTAATAAAGTAGACCTGTGCCACCAGCCTCGTCTCCACAGCTTCTTTACTGCGTCGCCCTCCACAACGGATTCCCCCACACGCCGGCCGGGCCACCAGCTCGGGGTCTCCTCTCCCACCAGGAGAGAGAGACAAACCACAGCCTCCTTATATCAGTATATTGTATAAGTGGGTGTCACAGACCCCCATGCCATCCAACACTCTTGCACCAGCACTGCTTCCCACACACATACCTAAGACCATATCTATGACATTTATGGCCATCTGAAAGAAAAGGTAGTATCTTGTACTAGGGTTATGGTCTGTTGTGTGTGGTTAAAAAGGGTGTCCTTGAAAGGCAATAGAGAGGGAAAAGTCTTTCTAGTTTATGGTACTGTGAGTGTGATACCTGTTTAATCACTTTTTGTAGAAGATGTGGCCTGATAGGAGAATCTACAGTTCTTTGATATGGCCAATATAATGCTCATCTGGTCAGGGGTATGGAGTCAAAAAGTTTAGAGTATCAAAGGCAAGGTTGTATCAAAAAGATACATGTGAATGCACATATTATAGCATCCTGAATTATGAAGACTTTAATGTCACCAGTAACACTGAACAGAAAGTAATCACTGTAGAAGAGGCACTAAAAATCTAGTGGATACAATGACTTATCCAGTTGTCAATAGCTCGTCTCCATCACCAGTCATATGGAACCAGTACAATATGCACATGAATGACATTTTCATGTTGCCAGAGATGGCGGCTATCCATGGGTCCAATAGCATGCCCTCTCAATTCCCTAGGCTGACACAGGTAATGCTTTTTTTGAATGTCTGAAATACCAACAACTGAGAGCAGCACAGATGGCTTGATGTGCCATTGATCCAACAGGACTCCAACCATCTACTTGGTTGCAATTTGACCACATTGTAATCTTATATCCTGGGAAGGCCAGTAGTTTGTCTTCTCAGAGATAGATTCCAGGTATAGGTTTTTCTTTCTTTCCTTTAAGACTCAACCAAAACTACTGGAATATGAGTGGAAATCTTGATCCATAGGGATGCATTCTATCACAATATAAGCTTGTGTTCAGGATACTAGTTATGAATGATGACAGTGTAGGTATGAGCCTTTGACCACAAATGATCGGTTGTATTAAATACTACACCATTCAGAAGCAGCCCTAAGGCTCCCATACATCCAGGCACTTCTCCTATAGAGCATCTGCCCTGAATTTGTGAATCTGATTATACTGCCTATTTTTACCAATCCAAGGAGAAAGGCAGATATTTTTTACAGTGATTAGTCCTTATCAAGTTTTTCCTCTTTCCATATTAGAATATCTCTATAACTAATTCCCTAAAATTATCCTCAGTATGAAATTCATACTGGATCTTATCTGGTGATGGAACCAAAAAATAAGTCATTTGCATGAGAATAACTTGCCTACCTCACAAAATACAGCCCTGTCTTAACAGTACATGCCAAAATCTGGTGGTAGGGATTTGTTCAGAAATTTCCCTTGACTAAAGCCTTTTATTGTTCTTTTCTGCCAAAGCAATAAAAAAAAAGTCTTCTCTCTTGAGTTACTGAGTTTATTTGATTAAATTCAAGCATGTAATTAGTCATCTTTGACTACATGAGGGAAAGTCTATGTGAGAATAAAGCCCACTAGGAGAAAGCAGAGAAAAAAGTAGAAATGAGACACAAACCCTGTGACATGACTTGTCCATGTCCATCCATACATGAAGCTATGTACATCTGCGACTTACCAAGTTTGACTAGATTGAGTTTCTCTCATTAAAATTAGAGGAGTCTTTATGGTACATTGCACAAAATTGTCTGATATCATATACCATATAACTATAAATAGTATAATAATTACAGAAATCAATTTTGGGTTCAAACAGACCTAAGTATTGAATCTTTGTCATGGGCTGTTTTGAACTTATAAAGTTAATTACTCTCAGCTTTGGGATATGCGGAGGTGAGACATGGAAGCCTTGTTCAGAGGATGGTCATGAGGGTGAGATGTACAATTCAAATAAAGATTATAGCACTTTGATTGATAATGAGGATCTAAGATGGTGCCAGTTGTAGTTTACTTGATTATACATGCAATTAGACTGAGAAACTTGAGGGTCAAAACATATATCTCTTTCTTTTTTATGTTTACCATGGCTTATAGGCTAAATACTCAAAAAATGGTCATGGAAGAAAATGAATAAGTAAATACCCTGAATTAACAGAGACTATATGCATGATTTTAAGCTTCATGTATAATTTACTCTCAGGAGACTATAACTTCTCTAGACATGTGACCTTTAATCTCCAGTCTCCAGGACAATGTTGTTTTAGAGTGCTTTCAATTTCACTTTCTAAGTGCAGTAGAGGAGTATGGTTGTAGATGGCAGGTGGTTTCTTCCTTCCTAAACTCACCAACACTACAGAACAGGGATTTACAATAGTATTAAATCACAAGGACAGAAAACAGCATATTCACAACAAATGTAAGTTTCTAAGCTTGAAGGGAAATAAATGAGATGCTACTGATTTAGCATACATGTGGATGTGGGCATTAAGAAAGCACTGGAGACTGTGGATTTGCAGGTCTGTGGTTAAAACTACAATGTTTGGAATGTACTTTTTGGTAAATATGGCAGGGGAGGGTTACTGATGTTGGCTGTCAGGTGTTTGTGTGTGTGGGGGTATATATGGAACCTGGAGGAGGTTTCTATGGAATATGTAAGTGTTCATCTTGTCATAGTGTGTTATATATCAGTGGGTGGAGACCCACACAATAAACAAGAAAATATTAAACTCCCATTCTGGGGAGTCCTGCTATGTTCTCAGCTAAAGGGACAAGAATCCTTCAAGAACATAGGCAGTACCTAATAAAAGAAAACAGACCAATATGTCAAGCCCTCAATATTATTGCAAGTAACTATGAACGTTTTTCTTCAAAAATTGAAACTTAGTGGTCACCATAGGTTCTGAGGGAAGCAGAAGGGAAGAATAGAATAGATGGAACATGGGGCATTTTTAGGGAATTAGAATTGTTCTGCATGATTTTGCTATAACTGATGCAGGACGTTTTAAATTTCCTCAAAACCTATAAAAGTATACAGTCCAAAATTTAAACCATAATGTAAACCATTGAGCATTGTTAATAGCAATGCTTCAATATTTCTGCATTAATTGTAACAAATATACATCTGCATGTAAAATGTTATTAATAGTGGAGAAGGGAAAAGGAGGGGAGTGTTAGGTATTTGGGAATCTCCTATATTCTCTATGTGATTTTCTGTAACCTAAAGCTTCTTTGAAGATAAAATGAAAAAAAAAAAAGATACTGGGGAACATACGAAAGAAATTGTCACTGTACATCCAAGTCAACAGATCACAAGGTCAAAAATTTTTATATTTCAAATTTTAAAACAATTTGGTATTTTATTTATTTTTATAACTATTATTATTTCATTTTCTTATTAATATTTTTGTTTATTTTGTTAGCTTCATTTTTTAAGAGGTTTTGGATCACAGAAGGGTCACAACTGTGGCAGGGGAGTGTCACTAGTGTAGGGTGTCAGTGATGGGAGGGATGCATGGGGAGGAGTTCAACTGGGGCATGCTTCTAAGGTATATGAATATGTTCAAGTGTTCATGAGGCATTGTCTCGGTGGGTGGAAATCCATACAATAGCCAAAAGAATATTGAATTCCCATCCTGGAGTGTTCTGCTACATTCTCTAAAAATATAGTAAGAATCCCCAAATACGAGGACAGTGCCTAGTGAAGGAACACAGACCATTATGTCAAGCCCTTAATATTGATGATTGTACTTATGAAACTTTTCTATAAAATGTGCTGGATTGAGTGTAAACTATAAACTATAGCCCATGATTAGTAGCAATGCTTCAATATGTGTTCACCAATTGTAACAAATATACTACAGTAATAAAGGATGTTGTTAATGTGGGGAAGTCTGGGAAGAGGAGGGCATATTTGAATCCTCTATATTTTTTTATGTAACATTTATGTAATCTAAAGTTTCTATAAAAATAAAAAATAATATTTTTTTTAAAAGTAAAAAAAATAAAGAAAGCACTAAAGAAAATCAAGACAACACCTGTTTTATGCCATAAAATCTCTCATATACTCAAAATTTGGTGATACAAGGAAACTTTGAAGTAGAGGTGAAGGTGGGGACAATATGAAAGGAATGCTTTAAAGTCAGTTTAAGTGGTAATTAGAAATTCAGGTCTTCTCTACCTCTTCATGCATTCAAGAAAAGACTACACGTTTATTTTATAAAGAAAATAAACCTCAATGACTCCTAATTAGGTGATTAGGTACATATTTGGAGGTGGGTTTACCACATGAAAAAATGGCTATTCAGTAAGAAATTTTACCTAATAAATGTTGACACTATGCCTTCTTCCTCTTTTTTACCTCAGCTCGGAGTATGCTCAAAGCCAGGCTTATAACCCATGGGAAGAAAATTCTGTGGGCCATCAAACCAGCCCATTGTATTGCCTCTAATAGTTTTCTATTTTAGTGAGGCTGACAGGTAACAAGCATTCAGCCCCCATATGGTGATGCTGCCAGCTGTTTGAACCTCAATCCTATATGTTAACTTCTGGACAACTCTACTGAGACACTTAAAGAGAGCCTCTAACATAAATTCTAACATAAATAAACAGATCTGTACTTACAGAAACCATTGGAAGAAACACAAAGTGCAAAGAGAAGAAAACTTCAAGAAAATGTATCATTAAAGGAAAAGGCTCATGTATATGAAAAATGATAGCAAAGAAACAACCCAATATATGTCCTGGAAGACAACATGAAGACTACGTCCTGGAGAGGACATTAATGAATGGAAAGTGATAGAGAAAATGAAGTTCAAAAAGAAGAAATCCAACATCTGAGTCATGAAAGTTCCAGATAAAAAATAGTAAGTCAATGAGTAGGAAATCATAATTTATATATATTTTAGATGCATATCCACAACTGAAAGACTTGAGCTTATAGAGTATATCTAACTCATGCCCCCTTCATGTATGAAAACAGACATATCAGAAGACATCATTATGAAAATTCTGAGAAACAGAGGCAAAAATACTATTTTAAAACTTCTAGTATGGGTTGAAGGTAATCGGTTTCCATAAAAAGAATCCAGTTGACAAACATATTTTGATTCTCAAGACTGGTTAAATGCCTTCAAAATATGAGGAAACGTGACTTGAAAATCAGTAGTCTGTTACCATACAAATGTCTAATAATTAGGAATTTATAATAAAGGCAATTTCAGACATGAATTGTTAGGCTAGAAACCCATGTATCTTTCATGAAGAAGCTAAGGTAGTATGTGTAGTAGTAAAATGAATAGGAAATCAAAAAATAGGAAGAAATGTGATCCAGGCAACAGAAGATCCAGCCCAAGAAAGAGACAAAGGGAATCCCTAGTATATGGGTGAAGAAAGATCTTAAGATATGATGTTGCAGATATGGTTAGGCAGCTCCTGAGAAGACTTCTTTAGGAAGATAAAATTGATTTAATACTGAAAGTGTAGTGGAGATTTATTAAAAATGGGAAAGAAGCTGGGAGGAATAAGTGAAACTGAAATAATAAAGTATGAAATTAATTCAAGAGAAAAACTAAATTTGAATGGCCAATCATACATATGATGGATTGGCTGTGATAGCATTTAAAATAGTCTTAATAAAGGAACACAGCAATAGTGACATACATTAATTTGTGATGATTATAACCATGTGGATAGGAGGAGGGAGATGGGAAGAAAAATAAGGGGTGTAAGTGTTTGTGTGTGTGTATATGCAGTTAGAGAATGGGATGAAATTGGGTGAAATTGTCATCTTTCATAGGACCCCAAAATGGAAAACCATTGGGGCAATCTAAATCTGAGTTGACTATAGAGTCTACCAAAGCTGTAAAGTGAGCAGAAGGGCCATACTAGGATTTAAACTGGATTGATACTGCGAGGATTGGAGACTGAATGAAGATGGTGAATGAGAAGGAGGAGTATAAGGTGAAAACATAGTTTGTGGATTAGTTATCTGGATATTGGTGAAAATAATAGACAATGATGACCTTAGAAAGAGCCACGCTGAGAACCATAAGAAAGTGTTCAATTCAGTTTGAGGAATCTGAGTTTGAGATAACTGTAATACATAAAATAGAACTATCTAGGAAGCAGAACAGAGATCCAGGCTATACATGTAGACTAGCACTTAACAAATTTGGTCAGTGTTGACGCTCAGGAGAGGTTTGAAAATGTCTGGCTCTTAGGACCAGAGAGTTTTATTTTCACTTTTGAGTGGTAATGGGGGAGGAATGTTGTACTAGCATCTAATGGGTAGAGGCCAGGGATACTGTGCATTGTTTAACATGCATATACAGCTCACTACAACAAAGAATTTTCATGTCCAAAATTCTGTTCAAAATCTCTGATGTATATGAATATGAAAGAGGAGAGGGGAAGGGGTGCTAATATTTATCAGGCTCTTTGTATATGCCAGTCATGGTCCTAATACTCATTTAATCCCCTAATTAATCCAATGAGATAGCTCATTTTTAGCTTCATTTTGCATGAGGACAAAAAGTTCAGAGGATGTCCACAACTTTTCTAAAATTTCACACTTAGGAAGTGGAGAAGTGTTCATTAAATTCAGTTTGACTTGAGGACCCACTGTCTTAACAACTTCATTAGAACAGTTTTTGAATTTGAGATACACAAGCAAATATAGTGTTAAAGCGATGATCTAATATTTTAATGCAATCCCACAGTCTTCTAGAAAACAGCAAGAAATAGCAACTGACTTCCCCTAGACATTCTTTAGAGCTGTGCTTAGGATCCAGGGGATATGAGTGGAAAGACCAAGGGGGCAATCAGTCCTTTGTACTAGGGATTAGGAATTCTTTAGGGGAAATATAAGCTTACTAGAACACTGAATCCCAGAGGATCTAAAAGTAGGTCTGTGATACATAATGTAAACACAGGCTCAGGAATTAACTCCTCAAGAGACTCATCGAACTTACGAGTATATCACATGGGAGAGGATATTTTCATATACTTCTCATCAATTTTGCCATCAATAGAGGACATGAAGTTCTTTCCCATTTAAACCAGCTAGTTGATTGGGAAGCTCAGATAATGGTGTTCTTTCCTCCTTGCAAGGGAAGAGGATATTCTGGGTGCATTTTCAAGTTGAAATCATGGCATATTTCCCAGAATACCTCTTCTAGAATGTTGAAGACTGAAGATTGTGCTCTTGCCTAGTGCCTCCTTCATCATTAGAGACTTTTCCCCCTCAGGACAGTGGGGAATAAAGGCCAACAAGGCCCAGCATCAGTGAGGTCTCCAGGAAAAGAAATTAATTCTGACTTACTAATTTCCTTCCAAACCCACAAATACATAAGGCAAAGATGTCGGGGGGGGGCACTCCAGATCTTTATGTGAGCCTGGGAGAAGTCCATGTCAGATTGAGGAAATGCTGAGGCATTAGATTTCTATCCAGAAACTGAAAGGGGAAGGGAAGAGGGAAGGACTATATGGACTCTGAGACCTGGGGAATCCTCAGGTATTCAGGTTCCTGGATGCCTTCCTATGTATCATCAGACAACCATCATATTATAAACCAACAGATCTATATGTACTACTGGAGAGAAAGCCCAAGAGAACATTCCGAATCTCACCTTCATCCCTACTCCTACAGGACATGGGTGAAGCAAATGGCTGTGGAAATTACTCTTCTGTGACTGAGTTTATCCTTATGGGATTAACACAACAACTTCAGTTCCAGCTGCCTATGTTTTTTCTGTTCTTGTTGAACTATGTGGTCACTGTTGGGGTGAATTTGATCTTAATTAATCTTATTTATGTCAGTTCTGACCTTCAAACCCCCATGTACTTTTTCCTCTTCAATCTTTTCTTCATTGATATATGCTATTTGTTCATCCTTAACCCCAAATTGCTGATGAGCTTTACTTCAGAGAGAAACAGCAAATCCTTTGCAGGATGCATGGCTCAGTTATTTTTCTTCTGCTTCTTTGTTCTATCTGTTGACAGCTATGGCCTATGATCACTACGTGGCCATTGGTAAGCCCCTGCTGTACACTGTCACCATGTCCTCTCAGGTGTGTTCTCTGCTGATGTTTGCTTCATATGTGATGGGTTTTGCTTGTGCGATGGCTCACACAGAGTGTATGATCAGGCTGACATTTTGTGATTCCAACATCATCAACCACTACATGTGTGACATCTTCTCCCTGTTCCATATTTCCTGCAGCAGCACCTATGCTAATGAGCTTGTGGCTTCCATTATTGTGGGCACAGTTGTCATAGTATCTAGCCTCATTATCTGTATCTCTTATGCTTGATTCTTTTCAACATCCTTCATATGCCATCTGCTAAGGGTTGCTTCAAAGCCTTCAATACCTGTAGCTCACACTTAACAACTGTTGGCCTTTTCTATGGATTTGGGCTGCTCACTCATGTCAAGCCATCATCTGTTGGCTCTTTGGGGCAGGGGAAATATTTCCCAGTGTTTTATACCAATGTGATGCCCATGCTGAATCCCCTCATCTATAGCCTCAGAAACAAGGATGTCAAACTGGGTCTGAAGAAAATCCTGAAGAGAATAAACTGAGTAGGACAATAGTCTCTTAGTCCCTACCTTCATTGCTGTGTTTTTCTTCACTTCTTGAGCTACCTTATCCTCTCCTCTTATTTCTATTCCTTTCTCCTTCCCTGTAACTCTGTTTCTAATGTATTCTTGGAATAATTTTTAATATAATATATTTCTTTCGATTTGCTATGTAAACATGAGAAACTATTATTTGGCTTCATTTTTATTCTTAAAGTGGTCCCAACCTGATATTTGTTTTCTTACCTAATGAAGACACTGGGCTAATTTCATTCCTGTCAAGAGATAACACTACCTACTAGTTTTCTTGTTTCCTCTTTTTCCCATCCATGGTGAGCTGTGCAGTGAGATATTGGCTGACCAGTTCATTTTTCCCTTGCTTTCTCTGAAACAATTACATAGGACCCTTTCTTATGTAATTACTTTTAACTGCATTAAACAAGAGGGGTGACAAATATTGTGGACATAGTAAAGTTTTAAATATTTCCAGAAAATTTTGAGGTTCTTGTAGTAATGGTTATTACTCTGTATTTTTGGACTCAGTCTGTAATGGAACTGAGTAACATATTACATTACAGTTCTTTCCTTTTTTCTTGGGTGTGTGCAAATACCAAAAAAGATCCCCTTGTGCCAAACATCCTCAAACTCCATCAATGATGAAGAATTTAGGCAGTTCTTGTTATTGCCTTTATTTTATTGCACTGATGAACTGATGTTTGGTCATAAATCTAATTTAAATGGTCACTGATTGTCTATGTAACTTTGGAAGAGGTTTTATTTTCCACATTACATTTTCCTTGTTCTCCAAAAAAATTCCATGGTTCATAGAGATTGTGGGTAAAATTTATATAATGACATACTTGTAAACAGAATAGAGTGTCACAGGTAAGGTCAAAGTTCTTTGTTTCACAGTTGTGTAACAAGTGTTCCTCTTTGCAAAGGAAGGCCACTTTACTCCTTAAAAAGACAAACAAAAATATTATGGGAAATCTTTTCATATTGCAGGGTATTCTTTCAATGTGTAATTGATTTCTTCATTTTGTTTCTTGCAAGAAAAATTTTAATCTCTGGTCTGCACTGTGTGCTTTAAACCCTATTAAAAATCAGGTCTCCATATTCTATTATGTATATGAGGAAAATTTTATGGGACTTGTTCAGGACTGCACAGCTAAGGTTTCAGGGCTCAGGTTTTGAAATTAATATTCATCCCAGGAGGAATTGTAGGAAAATTTTGTGAAAGAAGAGAGAGAAATTCTGGAGGGTTGTTTCAGAATGAGCTTGAGTGTGAGGGTTGCCATGGGAACAATGCCCTCAGCGAAGATGCTTGTAGGACAGAGAAGATTGACAAGGTCATGATGCTCAACTCAAAATAGCCACATGATCCCAGAAAGATTTGCTTTTAGAGTGGGACATACAGGGTCAGCTACAAAGAAAGAAATGATCACAATTGTTCTTATAACTGTGATCATTTCCTGTAATGGTGAGGCTGAGGGTTTGGGAATCAGCATCCCCACATGGTACAATACACAGAATACTACTAATTTCAAAATCCTATTAGATGAGATGTTATCATTGTATTTTCAGGAACAGAATGAAATAACCAGTATTTATAATAAAAGCAATAGAAAACCAGGCTTTGTATAATCTTGTTTGTGTGTTACACAGACTTAAACTTATTTGTGACTACATTTAATGAGATTAAGGAGAAATGTTCTACAGAAGACGTAGTTCCTCAGGGATATAGTTAAGAATATCCATAATTTTTACTCTCATGGAAATGTGTCATGAGTTTTGAAAAGTTTTAAAATATCCTCATATAATAATAGTCTTAGAATAAAATAATGGTAGCTAAGAAAGTTATATAAATCTGATTAAATTATTACTATGAGATCAAAGCATCAGATATAGACATTTATTATAATATTCATCACACAGTCATAATTTTGTTTAAAATTTTTATTCCCCAAGCAAAACCTCAATGGCTGTTATCTACTTCTATCCTTCTTTTGGCTGTATCCATTGAAGTGCCTAGTATATAGATAGCTTAAAATTGTTTGGTTTGAATTTTGCTCTAATGCACATATTTTTTCATGTTTACATCTTAATAATACCTAATAATACACCCATGTCTATAAATCCTTGGTACTTGACAAAAATAAAAGTTACTCCTAGGCAAGTCACACATCTTGTAGTCCAAGTATTATATCCCAGTCACCAGCAAGCCATGGTGAACAGTGAGACAGCCAAACTGCCTGGCTCAGTTCTGTGAAGTCAGCAGGCTTCAATATATGACACAGTGGAATATATATATATATCTGTATTACTTGGAAAACAGTTGATTTTTTATTATTATCACATTTTATGAAATATGTAACTAAAAGTGCTTAAGCTTAAACCTAATGTTTTCAAAATTATTATAAGAAAATTAGGTGTGAAATGTTTTTAGAATATAAGCTTATTTGCAACTATTTAATATTTGGAAGTTTTGTATCTGAAAATTTTTGAATTCCTTAAAAACAGCATATTGTCATATATATCTTTCTTTTCTTCTTGTTATTATAGCTGCTCCATAAATGCAAACCAAATTGGAAATACTTTGTTTTATTTACATTCACCCCATTATTAACCTATATTGAGGCTATATAAAATGTTTTTATACAAAAATGCTCAAATATATTCATTACATATTTGTTTTAAGCTGATTAATTTAAAATGGCAATTTTCTAAGATCTAACTATCATTGAAAACATCGTTAGAAATCTCAGAAACCTATTATCTTGTGTTCATGGATTAAGGTTCATTCCATTACTTACAGGAATTAAAATATTATCAGGACATTGATTTGACATAACTCTCAGGTTGACTTAATGGAAAAGTCTTTATGTTTTTCTATCCAAAGTTCTATTGTTTCTCCTTCATGAATAAATATTGCAACAAACTTTCTAGCACTGAGTAGAAACTGGCTTGACAAATGGGTTTCAGTTGAGGCATTGAACTTCAGCCACTCAAGTTTGGCCTGGTACAGCTGGAGTTTCAGTGAGATTGCTTTGGCAGTCTAAAGTGATTCAGGACCAAAATGGTGGAGGGGTCTTCTCTGACAGCACACCCCATGCTTTGGAAGGCATCAAGAACAGAAGGCAACATAACACTCACTGCTCCATTTCAACAATCAAACCAAGAGGTGCTACATAACCTGGATGCCAGTTACCACACAGGCACATGAGAAGGGCCTGTACCTTTTGTGGACAAGGGCCCTTTAAGCTACTGAGGAACACATTTCATGGCTTCAGGTGCTGCAGGTTGTGTTGGTAGGAGGACAGGCAGGGAATACTGATGGTTACTGAGCCATGCGGAAGCCCCCAGCTCTATCTATCCATTGAGGCACTTATGTCCATTTCCACATGATGTATCCGTGTAGTGGGACCTAAACTATCTGCCTCATGAGTGCTCTAATAATGCACAGGCAGTCTGCAAATTAGGGTTTCTTTAGATTTTGAAATATTTGAAATTAACAAGGGAAGGTAGTTCCTAATTGGTTCAACATTAAGTTTGTCAATGAAAGAAAAGTACTCTTATTTAATATTATTTCAATTAAATTTTTAGATGGTTTTAAAAATGATTTTAAGCTCTGTGTTACTCTAGCATTCAATATTGTTGGGGATTTTAAATTACTTGTGGTTATAATTATTTGGAACTCTTGATGAGGAATTGTAAGTAATGCTCACAAAACCTCACAGCTTCCAGAAGCAAGCACATATTGTTGTTAAGAATTATGAAGATGTTTTATTTCGAAATATTATCTGAGGAAAACTAAATCAAAATTCTGTTTTCACTAAGTGATGGATAATTTTGAGTTTTGAATAAATCACAATAAATTGTATAAAATGAAAATACTGAATTTTCTTGTATTACCATCAAAGTTTACATACATATTGAAGAGTTCACAAATCATACATGCACCATTTAATAAACAAAACAAATATTAATGTAATATCCACACAGGTCATGAAATAAGATGTTGTTGGAATATTTCATTGACTGTTTTTAGCTTTTTTTTTTTTGTAAGTGTTTTCAGTGATGTTCAGGTCCTAATAACCTACCCAACAATTGCAGATAAGAAAGTTATTAAATAGCTTATTCAGTCAAATTTGCCCATAAATTAGCCTAAGTCATCTAGGTGCACTCACTATATAGATTTTTTTAATGAATGTATTCATAGTTGGCAAAATATTTGAATAAACATAATTATTCGATGTTGAAAAAGTGAGATGCTATATATTATAGTTTTGTTAGCTTTTTTCAGGTTTGCTTCCTTTAAAATATTTTGGCTTGGAAGGTGGTTAAAAGGAAGCTTTTTATTTTGTATACATATACTGTTTAAAATCACACACAAAAAAAACATAGGACTGTACAATATAAGCAGGGAATCCTAATGTAAACGGTGGACTATAATTTATAGTACAATGATTGTAATATTTCCTTAATTATAATAAATGTATCCTACTAGTAAAGGTTTTAATGGGGTGATATATGGGAACTCTGTAATTTATTCATGATTTTTCTGTAAACCTATAACTTCTTTAATTAAAGAAAAACACATTTGATAGACTTACTTTAATATGACATAGAATCATTAAAATAATGCACCTAAAATATCATGGAAGAAAATACCTAAATGAGATTAGATAACTATGTAGATAGTCTGTACTGAACTAATATTAATGTAATCTCCACACGATCATAAAATAGTACCTCATGTCCCTAGCATTTAAGTCCATTTAGTTCCTATACCTCAGCCATTATATCTGGTCACCCAGATTATGCTATGAACCATTTTCATATCTCCAGGACCTTTCTTTCATTAATTTCTCATGATACAAAAGCTTTTTCAGGCTGAATTTTCAAAAGGAAACTTTGGAGACATAGAGAATAAAAAGAAAATATAGACAACATAAAATAAGTTTCTGAAATTGAGGTTCATTTCTTCAGCTTCTGATGGGATCATATAGCTTTGTAAGCACTTAGAAAGATTATTTTCTACCCAGTTTCTCTCAACCTGTTCTATTGTTTCTCTTTGTCTCTGCTCTGAACTGGTTCCATCTTATTTGCCTAGAATTAATCCATTAGTCTTCTCAGCTTTTATATTTAGTGAAATTCTTCAGTTATCCCTCTCTTCTAAACTGAAATTTCTCTATTGGCCTCTGATTTTGATTATACTGCCTGATGGAATTCTCTAGTTACCCACCAATTTTGAAGGACAGTCATGCTTTCTTCAAAAGTCTTAGTGTATGAAGTGGCCCTTTCTGACCTTGGTAATCAGGCCCACTGTATATGAGGCTTATAGTGATGATTTTCACTTATTTACCCTTGAATAAGAGAAGCTGGCAGCCAGTGGTCCTGTCAGTGGCCATCTTGTGACCATAAGTGGGAAACCTGGTTAGAATGGAACCTGGACCCTGCCTTGAAGAGGCGGAGCCAGTGAAGTTTCAAGAGAGTCCAGCCCTTGGTCACATCTTCTGAAATGCTGGGTCAGGGTTTACCTGAATCCAGGCAAACATTTGAACTTTTTCTTGAAAGAAGCAACAGCCTTATTTTATTATTTAAGCAAATTCCCCCTAAAATGACAGCGTTAGTCATAATAGTTTGACTGATTCTTTCACTGTAGTTATAAAATGTATGCCAATATCAAAATATTTGCTTATATCACATGGCATTACTTGATGACAACTATGATTATTAAAATTTGTCTTTTGACTGGGAAAACATGATAAGCAAAAAAATCTCATTTACGAACAGAAAAAATTTAAAGAAACAAATTTAAATTGTTAAGAATAAAACATGATTTATAGTTTTAAACCTGTATTTCCTTTTTCTACACTAATTTCAAAACTACATGAGGATACTAGTCAATTCTATTCTTCATACTTCTTTCAAATATACAGCTTACCATGGCTAAGTAAAATGAATCTTCACTGATTTAGACTCTATCTCCTCTGAATTTTTGAAAATGTTGGAAATCTGCTAACCATGTTGAATATGCTATAGGTGCTATAGGTGCTAATTGTTATAATTTTCAGCTTTTATAAATCTTAAATATTTATTTCTTTTTAATTGTTGGAAGATTCTTTTGCTAGGTGTAGAAAAC
>JAQZBX010072477.1:0-15066 GCA_029593785.1 Cabassous unicinctus | reverse complement strand
TCTGTGGTGTTCTCTCTAGCTTTCTGAATTTTATTCTGCTTATAAAGGACTCCAGTTAGAGGATTAAGACCCATCCTGACTGAGGTTGGCCACACCTTAACTGAAGTACCTTATCCAAAGATCCTATTTGCAATGGGCTCACACCCACAGGAATGGATTAAGTTTAAGAATGTTTTTCTGGGGTACAGACAGCTCCAAACCACCACAGATGGAATGAGCCCATTGATCTGTACGTGGTCATTTAAAATAAATCTCCTTGCTTATTGGTCAAGAAAGAGGTCTAGGGAGGTTCTCCTGTTCTGGGGTCACTCAGAGTCCCTAGAAGTTTATCAGCTTCAGCTGGTGAGAACCAGGGTGGCAAAGCACAGCACACAGTGCTGCTCCAGGTAGAAAGGTCTTCTTTTGCAGGACTTTTTTCACTTTATTTTGTACATTTAATAATTGAAAATATAAACAATTAAAAACTAAAAAGTAAACACAGATGAATAAATATATACATTTCTCAATTAAATGTAATGGATACATATAAAATTTTTTTTGAATCAAATATGTTACACAATATTTTTTATATTTGGTTTATAGTAACGCATTCATAGAGTATTTGTCCTTTTGTGTCTGGGTTGCTTCACTCAACCTAATGTCCTCCAGGTTCATCCATGTTGTCATATGCTTTACAACTTCATTTCTTCTTACAGTATGCTTTTAAGATTATTCAGTTTTAGAATTTTATTTTTTTTTAAAAAGTTAACCTCCTGTAAAGGAAGGAAGAAGAACATGCTTTGTGTAAACTATAATGGTTTCAATTTATTTAGCTTGGGTTTATCTCTTTGGTTTATAGAATACCAAGTAAATAAATTAACATTATATGTATTAAATCTTTAAAATGATGAAAGTTGTAAGTTCATGTTTAATGAAATTAAGCTAAAGAAGAAAATGTAGATTTGCCCTCTCTTAAATGGATAAAGTAAATTTCATTGGTTGCTAATTCTAATTTAATAAGCTTATCTTAAGGTAAATAACAAGTCTATATGGTTATGGTTAATTATATGGTGTTTTCTTCTAAACTGAAGCATTTAAATGACTAATTCCAGGCAGCCGTTATTAATTAGAAACCTAAACTGATATATATATATATATTTTTTAAAGGTTTATTTTTATTTATTTATTTATCCCCCCCTTGCTGCTTGTGCTTGCTGTGTCCATTTGCTTTTTTTGCATTTTTCTGTATCTGCTTGTTTCTCTTTGTTGAGTCATCTTGCTGTGTCGGTTCACCGCGCCGTGGGGCCAGCTTGCCTTCACCAGGGGGCTGGCTTGCCTTCACCAGGGGGCCCTGGGAATTGAACCTGGGGCCTCCCATATGGTAAATGGGGGCCCAACCAATTGAGCCACAGCTGCTTCCTAAACTGATATTAATAGCAAAACTTCATAATAGGAAAACCTGTCAGAGGCCACCTCAATCTGCATATTAAAGTGGTGGTAAAGAAAGATAATCTTGATTCCGTTGGGAATCATCAGTTTTCATAAAACAACTGAGAAAGTAAGTTTTTCTGTTGCTGCTAAAATAAAATACCTGTTGAATTAACATCATCATAGTAAAAGTGTAGAAGTAAAAAGCAAAGTACTAACAAGTTAAGTTCATTTGATATGTTATACACAGCATTGGAAGTATTTAGAAAGTGTATAAAAATTTTAAAAAATATATAAAAACTTTAGCATTGTCAAACTCTTGTACATTCAAACTAGGCTTTCTTTTTATTTATTTATTTATTTATTTATTTATTTATTTATTTATCCCCCCTTTGCTGCTTGTGTTTGCTGTGTGTTTTTTCTGTGTCTGCTTATCTCCCCCTTGCTGTGAGGTCTTGCTGCATCAGCCCACCGTGCCGCGTGGGCCAGCTGGCCTGCCCTCACAAGAAGGCCCTGGGAAGTGAACCATGGGCCTCCCATATGGTAAACGGGCGCTCTATCAATTGAGCCACACCCGCTTCCTAGACTTTCAATACACTGCGGTTTGCCTCTCCATTGGAGTTATTGGCTAGGTTGGTCACTGACCCCTAAAGCAATAAAGGTATCTACTACATCTCCGGTTATGCTCCTGAAGTGAATGGAGAGTACATTGCAGTTTCAAACTCCTGCAGCAGCCAGCGATGGCTTGAAATGGCCAGATGCACAATGGACATCGCCTCCAGACTGGCACTGTTTCATAGTGCCGAAGGGTGCTATGCACCAAGCCGGTGGAATACTGGAGCCTACTTTCCTAGCTTCTCTCTAGGGTCAACAGTGCTGCAGCATGCTGGCTGTGTGAAGGACATACCAAGTTGAGCAATGCTTACCAGAATATTGTGTGTAGAACTTAAACACAAGTGGCATTAGGGCCTAATCCCATGGAGAGATAACATGTAGGGTATTGCAAACCTGGAGCTTAGATCTATTAACTGCACTCAAAGAGAAACTTATGCATTGGGTAGTGCATCAGTTAGTACTGAGTACTGTACCTATATCTCTCTTATTCTAAATATATGACTGATGATTACGGTGGTATCATTCCTATTCTAGATCATATGCAGAGGAATATTGAACATGTTAAAAATCCTGGTAAACTTCATTTTCTAAGTAGTTAATAAACATGCCTGTAAGATAAAGGAATAGCCACCTTGCTTGACAGCAGTGGGGGCAACAGCCCTTTTAATTAAAAAAAGGCCACTAAATTAACTTGGGGGTGACCGCTCATGATCTTCACCCACAACAGGTGAAAGACATGTTTAACCCAGGTCTCCCTCTTAGCCCTTATTCCAGAACCTGTTCCACTCATACCCTGGGGAGGACTGGCAGATCCACATGCCATCCTGCCAGGTCTAAGCATTTCTCACCAGAAGGGAAAAAGCAAACGAGGTGGCTAAGACCCACTTCAGCTTAGCCCCTTCAAGATGGCCTATGGGTAACCTTTCCTCACCCAGGACCTGGAAACCAGGTTCTGATCAAAACCTGGCAGGAGAACAGGCCTCACTCTCAATTAGAGCCAAAATGGAAGGGACCTTACTCTGTGGTTCTGATCACTCCCACAGCAGTGAAAGTTAAAGGGATTGCCAGCTGGGTGCACGTATCCCGAGTGAAGCCAGCTACCCAAGAAAGTGCCAGCTCACCAGAAGCACCTGACGGGATGTACGTACATGTGCCAGTCATTGGACGGCCTGAAACACCTCTTCAAGAGACAAAGCTAAGTAGTGTCTGTGTCAAAGCCAGCTGTTTCCTCTAACTCTAGCCCAAACACCTATTGCTGGGGGGAGGGCAGGCCAGGCACCCCTTAAGAAACCTTGTCTTTTCATTTCCTGTAGTTTCTCTCTATACAATAACTAAAAGGGCAATGCCTTTTCTCATCCCCCTCTTAGCTAGCTGTCTTAAGCATAACCACCACCATAGAAAACTGGGATTGGCAATTTATACCAAACCCCATTATCTATTCTAACTAACAGCATAGAAGAAACTAGCTGTGCCTTAGAAGTCCTAAAACAGCAAACAAACTCTCTTGCTGCTGAAGTACTGCAAAACCACAGAGCCCTTAACATGCTAACAGCAGCACGGGGGGGTGGAGTGGGGGGTGGGGGTGGGGAGGGCATGCCTATTTCTCAAGAAAAATGCTGTTTCTATATAAATCGCTCTGGAATAGTCCTAAACAGCATTCGAAACCTGCAAGACGAAGCCCACCAACTTCAGGAGGATTCAGCCTCTGGAAGTACCTGGCCTTTCTCACTCTTGTGATCCAGTATGTCAGAGCTGGCCCCTGCTTTGGGGCCCACTTACCATCATCTTCTTTATCCTTTTAGTGGGGCCATATATCTTCAAAATTCTAACTAAGTTTACTTCTTTACTAAGAATCAACACCTTTCAAAACAGGATATTAGTCACACAGGGATTTCAGCCAGTTCCAACCAGTGTTGGACCCGTCTTCCCTCAGCCTCAATAGAATAGCCAGAGAGGTTTATGTCCTGTCAGGCAGGGACTACTGCCTTAACGAGAAGGAAGTAACTACAGAAGAATGATCATCGCCCCTCAGCACTCCCTTAAGAATAAGGGCATGAACTCTCTGAGGGGGGAGTTGAGGCAGGTTAGTACAGGGTAATGGAGAAGACAAGCCACAACATGGCTGGCAGACAACATGGCTGCAAGATCTCACTGGGACCTTGAGTTTAACCTTGAGGTCCTAGTTTCTCTTTCTGGGGCTTCCCCTTGGCCCTGGATATTCCAAAAAGGCCTCACCATTGGCCCCTACCATAGGTGGGGTAACCAATAAGCACTGGGGCCCATCCCCCTATCATTAGCAAGGGGGTGGAATAATTAACAGTTTAAAAGGTAATCACATGAGGCAGAGCCCACTCTCTCTGCCTAGAGAGGCTCACACCAAATCTTGGTGTATTATTTCCATCTTTCTTTCCCATTTCTCAGCAAGCTCTGTTCTTTCCCCCATTTCCCAAATAAGTTCTTTTTACTGGCCTGAAAACAAAAAATCAGAGGGAGTGGGTGTAGCTCAGTGGTTGAGAACCTGCTTCCCATGTACAAGGTTCCAGGTTCAATCCCCAGAACCTCCTTAAAAATAAAAAAATCATTTGGCCAACAAAATAAAAGAAAAAAAAAAAGTCATTTGGCTATAAATGTGTGGGTTTACTTCAGGATTCTCCATTCTATTCCATTGGTGTGGATGTCTATCCTTATGCTAGTACCACACTGTTTTGATTACTATAGCTTTGATTTCAGGAAATGTGAGACCTCCAACTTTGTTCCTCTTTTTCAAGGTCGTTTTGGCTATTGGGGCCCCTAGTGATTCCATACGAATTTGAGAATTGGCTTTTCCATTTCTGTAAAAAAAGGCTGCTAGCATTTTGATAAGAATTTTGTTGAATCTATACATGGTTTTGTGTAGTAAAGTCTCTTAATCTACAAGTTCTCCCTTCATTCCTTTCTCTTTTCAAAAAAATTTTAAAATTATCATATGGGAAAAAAAATACTTTGGGGGTGTACAGGTCCATGAATTTTAACAAGGGTATAGATTCATGTAATCACCACCACAAGCAGGATATAGAACATTTTTCATTATCCCCCCAAAAATAACCTTCCTCATGCTATCTGTTTATAGTCACACCTTTTCCCAACCCCTAATCCATGACAACCACTTATCTGTTCTCCATCAGTATAGTTTTGTCTTTTGAGAATGTCAAATAAATGAAATCATACAATATGTAACCTTTCTAGACTGACTGATTTCACTAGCACACTGCTTTTGAGATTCACCCAAGTTGCTGGGTTTATCAACAGTTTATTCCTTTGTATTGCTGAGCAATATTCCATTGTATGGATGTACTAAATTTTCTTTATCTGTTCACCCTTCGAAGGTCATTTGTGTTTTTCTAGTTTGGGGTTATTATGAACAAAGCTGCAGAAATATTCATGTACATTTTTGTGTGAACAGAAGTTTTTATTACTGTAGGGGAAATACCCAGGAGTCAGGTCATTGGGTCATATAATAAGTGTATTTTTAACTTGTATAGAAGGAACTGCCAAACTGTTTTCCAGAGTAGCTGTACCCATTCTATTCCTAGGCTTTTTAAAAATAATTTATCTGTTGAAGAATCTAAAGTATTTGACCTAGAGAATTTCCCACAATCTAGATTTTGGTGGTTACATACTAATGGTGCAGTTCAAAGTTGTTCTCTGACTTCCGTATTTTTTGCAGATTGGCAGCTGGATTCCACTGTAGGAATATACTATATTTTATTTATCCATTTGTCCACTGATGGACATTTGAGGTTTCTACCTTTTGACTATTATGAATAATAATACTATAAATATTTGAGTATAAGGTTTTGTGTGGTCATATTGTATGGAACCTTGACCATTCACTAAAAATAAAAGTTCTGAAGACAGAGAAGTGGACTATAGGCAGCAGTAATTTGTTTCTTTCTCATGAGAAAGGCTGCACACCCAGGCTAATGAAAGCGGGGTGAGCACGGGCTCAGTGCCAGAACAAAGAATATGTGCTGACCCTGACGCAATGTCCCAGTTCCCTCCCTCCCTGCCTCACCTATTGGCCCCAGGGACTAAGGGCTTACAATCTTAAGCAGGAAAACTAGCCCAATCGTGGAGCGACACCCTTACTGACCTGGGTTTCGGGGAGATGAGCTACAGGTGGGGAGTGTAGGAATGTGGGGTTTAACTTGTTGAGATTAGGATTGGAGCAAGAATGTGGGAGGGTTAGATAGGACCCAGACAGGAAAGTGGGAGGGTGAGGTAGATGGGAAGCAGGGAATTCAGTTTGAGAAGGAACCACTTTTGTTCTATTTCTCTCAATATGTTTTCATTTCTCTTAGGTATATACTTAGGAGTGAAATTGCTAGGCCATTTAATTTACTCTTTGGCTCCATCAATAGAGGCATAATGTTCAGGATGTGGTAAGTAATCGTCCCACTTAGAATCTGATATTCAGTCATGGGACTCACATTGACAAACTATGCCAAGCATAGTCAAGAGAGGCCAGGGCAATATAGAGAGGATTATTAACCGACTCCCTTGAAGAACAGTGGGAGGATCTGGAGACTTGCTGGAGAAAAGAAAACTAAAGGAGAAAAGAGAGGCATCTTCAAAGATCTGCAGAGTTGTTATACAGGAGACTTAACTGGAGGGTAGAACTAGGCCCACTCAGTGGAAGTCACAGGAAAACACAATTTGTCCAAAGATTTTCCCTTCCTTCCCTCTTTCCTTCCTCCCTCCTTCCCTCCCTCCCTTCCTTCCTTCCTTTCTCCTCTCCTCTTTTCCAATTATTTTACTTTTCTGACTAGATAATACATAAACATAAACAAAACAAAAGATACAGAAAAATATACAATGATGTCTTACATTCATTTCCCCTTTCCAGAGGCAGTGTCTTGTGCATCCTTCAAGACGTATTTTAAGCATATTTAATCAAATAGATTTTTTGATTATTTTTAAAAGGAATTGAGTATGCTTGCAGAGATAGTGAAAATATTTCTAACTCTTAAAAGCAGCCGAGCCGTGTAATGGACTGTCTCAAGCAGCCCGCAGTACCCATCCTAAGGATGTTCAAGGGAAATAGACAACCAATCATTTGTTAATTTGTCCATTTCTTTTTTTTTTTACTTGCATTTTATTTGTGAAAAAATTGGATTGTTGTCCTATAGAGTCTCCTGCATTCTAGAATTTGCACTAGATCATGTGAAAGATCATGTGGTATTATTACGGGTCCCATGAGTTTCTTGTAGGCTGGTATAGGATTGAGAGGCTTGATCAGATTCACGTTGTTGTTTTTTTAAAGATTTATTTTTATTTATTTATTTATCCCCCCCTTGCTGCTTGTGCTCATTGTGTCCACTTGCTGTGCATTTTTCTGTGTCTGCTTGTCTCCCTTTGTTGCATCATCTTGTTGCACCAGCTCGCTCACCACGCCATGTGGGCTGGTTTGCCTTCACCAGGAGACCCCGGGAATTGAACCCAGAGCCTCCCATATGGTAAATGGGAGCCCAACCAATTGAGCCACAGCCGCTTCCCCAGATTCACGTTTGATGGGGCGGGGAGACTACTTTATAGATGGTGGTGAATTCTTTCATCAGGAGGCACATAGTATTTATTTATCTTTTTTGGGATGTTAGCACCTATTGATGCTCAAAGTCTAAATCCATAAATTCCTTAGAGATTGCAAAATGGCAAAATTCTAATTGTATTATACCGTCTTCATTTATTAGCTGGCATATTTTTATAAGATAAACTTCCCCTCATCTACTTATTAGTTACCCTGATGTACAGTTCCTATAGGAAAGTCTTTTTTTTTTAGATTTATTTTATTGATTTATTTCTCCCCCGCCCCTTGTTGTTTTGCGCCTGCTGTCTGCTCTCTGTGTCTGTTCCTTGTGTGCTTGTCTTCTTTTTAGGAGGCACTGGGAGCTGAACCCGGGACCTCCCATGTGGGAGGTGGGTGTTCAATGGCTTGAGCACCTCTGCCCCCACTTGTTGTGTCTCTCATTGTGTCTCTTCCTCGTTGTGTCTCTTCATTGCATCATCTTGCTGCGTCATATTGTTGTGTCAGCTTGTCACTCCAACCCGTCGTTGTCTTCTTGTGTCAACTCACCGTCTTGCTCGTCTTTTTTTTTTTTTTTAAGATTTATTTATTTATTTCTCTCCACCCCCCTCATTTTGTGCTTACTGTCTGCTCTCTGTGTGTTCTTCTATATCTGCTGTCTTCTCTTTAGGCAGCACTGGGAACAGATCCTGGGACCTTCCGGAGCGGAGAAAGGCTGCTCAATCTCTTGCGCCACCTCAGCTCCCTGCTCTGCTATGTCTCTTATTGTCTCTCTTCTGTGTCTCTTTTTCTTATGTCATTTTGCTGCACCACGCAGGCCAGCACTCCGCGTGGACCAGCACTCTGCACAGGCCAGCTCTCCACTCGGGTGAGCACACCATAGCGGGCCAGCTTGCCTTTCACCAGGAGGCCCTGGGAATTGAACCCTGGACCTCCTATATGGTAGACGGGAGCCCAATTGCTTGAGCCACATCCGCTTCCCTCGTCTTCCTTAGGAGGCACCGGGAACCGAACCCAGGACTTCCTATGTGGTAGGCGGGCGCCCACCTGCTTGAGCCACATTCACTTCCCAGAAAGTCTTTCTTTGCTTGTCTTCTGCGATACTCTTCTCTCTTGGTTTCCCTTCTACTTCACTGAACATTTGTTCTCTGTCTTCTTTGCTGGATCTTTCTTCTCTTCCTAAGTGAAATGGTTCAAGGCCTGAGCCCTGGAGCCCTTCACCATTTAGAGGTCAGAAAGAAGAGGAAGGTATAGCAAGGGAAGTGAGAAAGTGCAGGCAATGATAAAGGAAGAAAACCAGGATAATGTGATAGCCTAGTAGAAACATAAAGCTTCAAAAGGAAGGGAGTGATCAACCATTCCAACGGTGCTGAAAAGTTGAGTAAGATAAGAACTGAGACTGACCATTAGATTGGACAAGAGCAGACTCCGTGAAGTAGGGAACGAGAGCTTGGTTAGAGAAGGCTCAGGAGAGAAGAGGAGATAAGGATGTTGAACCAGAGAGTATGGACCAGTCGTCTCCAAAGTGGGGACTGCCTGCATTAGGAGGTGTGCAAGACAATCCACTAGGGTGGGAGAAGAGAATATTAGATGTTTAATTTATATTTGAATTTTTGAAATCTAATAAATGTATTACTAATATTTAATTTGTGGATCAATAACGATGCCCTCAGTCAATGCAAAAGAACAATAGTCGCATTTTATATTATGGCACCGGAAGAGTCCTGAGGGAATAATTGGACAGTGAGAATTGGACGGTGGCATTCTCACACTCTGGTTACAGTCAGTATATTGTAAAGTATGGCCATTTTATGCAAGAACGTCACCCAAATACATGGCGTTGAATTTAACATACTCTTCGTTTAATGGTCTGGTATCAACTTGGGTCCCTTCATCCACTTCCATTTCCCTCTCCCCATGGGCATGAATTCTAATGTGTTCAATATTTATGAATGTATTCTTATAAAATATATAGTGTTGTTTTGTGTGGATGTAAATTGAATTTGCTATCTTTTAGTTTCTTAGAGTTATTCAACATTTTAAAGATTTTCGTGTTGTTTTATGTACATCTAATTTTTTGCTTGTAAATACTGCATGTCATTCCATAGTATGCAACCACATTTCATTTATCCATTCCTCTAATGATGCTCAACTATGTTATCTCCAACTCCAAATCCCTATTACCACAAGCTACACTTAAGTGAACATCCTTTTATATATCCTGTATGGACCAGGGAGAGACTTTCTCTGGGTTATATACCGGGAGTCCTATTGCTGGATTATAAGATATAAACATATTCTATTTATCTAAATATTGTCTAAATTGCTTTTCAGGATGGCCTGAACCAGATTAGACTTCTACTAGCACTACAAAAGATTTCCTGTTTCTACTTCCTCACCAACACTGGGTTTTATCCAACTTTCAAAAATTTTCCATTCTCATATTAAGTCTTTTTAAAAATATATGTTTATTACAGAAGTTGTGAACTTGCAAAACAATTATGCACATGTGTAGAATTCCCAGACAGCACCCCTCCATCAACACACCACACTGCCATGGAACATTTGTTACAGATTATGAGATAATATCATCAGACTATTACCACTAACCACCGTCCACAGCATACACTTGGCATATCTTTTCCATACCACCCCCCTATTATTAACACAGTACATCTTTGGCATTGATGCAAGAATACCACAGTATCGCTGCTAACTACAGTCCACAGGCTACATTAATTGTACTCTTCCCATGCCTCTCCACATTCCCATACCCTACAATAGTGACATACATCTGTTCTAGTGCCATTCTCATATTATGTATTAATTTAATAAAATTAAATAATCTTTTAAATTTATTTTCTTATTGAAGTGTAGCATTCATACAGAAAAGTACACAGATCACAAGTGTTCTGCTCAATGGATTATTGCAAAGTAACCAGCACCACAGAAGATCCCCAACCTTCCCCCTCCCAGGCACTGCTTCCGTCTTTCTCCAAAAAGATAATCACTATCCTAACTTCTAAAACCACAAATTAACCTGTTTTTCAAATTTATATAAATGGAATTGTAGTTGGCATCCTCAGAAATGGGTCCCAATCATCCCGGTCTCCTAGGATTCATGCCTTTGTATAAGTCTCTTCCCTTGAGTTTGGGGTAGAACTAGTAACTTGCTTCTCATGAAGAGAACAGTGAAGCTGATGGAACGTCACTTTAAGATTAGTTACAAAGGCTGTGACATCTGTCTTGCTCATCCAATCTCTTTCCCACCTCCAGCCCCCCGCCCCTCTTTTTTGCTCTGGGAGAAGGCAAGCTATCAGGTTGGGAGTGGAACTACAGAAGGGTCCTTGTGGGGAGAGGTGACGCCTCCAGCCAAGAGCCAGCAGGGACCTGAGGCCTGCCAACAGCCACGTGAATGACTTTGGAAGTGGTTTCTCCCCAGGTTGAGCCTTCAGATGACTCCAGCCCCCACCAACACCTTGACTGCAGCTTTTTGAGAGACCTTGAACCAGAGGACCCAGCCAAACACTCCAGGACTCCTCACCCATGGAATCTTTGAAATAATACATTTTTCTTATTTTATTATGCACCAAAAAATAACTAACACAGTGTCTCCACCCACACCCCCACCCCCACCCCTGACCCCCGCCAAGATGGCTCCTTCATCTGTTTCATTGCCTGCTCTGTCTGCTCATTGTCTGTTTTTTCTTTAGGAGGCACCAGGAACCGAACCTGGGACCTCCCATGTGGGAGGCAGGTGCTCAACTGCTTGAGCCACATCCACTCCATAACACAGTGTCTTAATTTTCCTGAGTTGCTATGACAGATACTAAAAACTTGTTTCATCTTACCAACAGGAACGTATTAGCTCACAGTTTAGAGGCTAGAAGGCTTGCTTCCTCCTGGTGTGGGTAGCATCAGGCTTTCCAGTAATCTTTGGGGTTCACTTGGCTTTCCCATCACATGGCTATATGATGATGAAAGTTCTCCCTTCTCTTCTGGGTTCCCACTGATTTCCAGCTCTTCTTCATGACTTTCTCTCTCTGTCTGAATTTCTTCTGCATATAAAGCCCTGTAGTGGACATTATGTTGAGGGAAGCAAGCCAGACACAAAAGGACAAATACTGTATGATTGCGTTACTATGAACCAAATATATTGTGTAACATATTGTTTGATTCAAAAAAAAATTTATATGTATCTAGTACATTTAGTTGAGAAATGTATGTTTTTATTCAACTGTGTTTTCATTTTAGTTTTTGTTTATATTTTCAATTATTACATGTACAAAATAAAGTTAAAAAAAAATAAAGCCCTCCAATAATCTGGATTAAAGCCCACTCTCATCCATTTGGACCACACCTTAACTAAAATAACATCTTCCAGAGATCCTGTTTACAATGGGTTCACACCCACCAGAATGTGGATCAAGACCAAGAACTTGTCTAAATTTGGGTACACAGTTCAATCCGCCACACACAGGAATCATACGGTATATATTCTTTTGTATCCGGCTTCTGTCTCTTAACATTATGTGTGTGAGATCTCATCTAGATTGTTGCATGTAACAGTAGTTTGTTCATTTCCATTGTTTTATAATTTTCCACAGCGTATTCATCCATTCTACTGTTCATGGACACTGTAGGTTATTTTCCGTTTGGAACTATTATAAATAATGCTTCTTTGAACGCACATAAGTTACACGTGTCTCTCGGTGCACGGGTGCATGCACTCATGTTGCAAACAGCCAGGGTAACTCAAATGTCTGGGGACTGCAATCACCTGGGGCTTCTTCACTCACGTCTGGCATCTGGGCTGGAATGACTTGAACGTGGGCTCATAAGGGACTGTCATCCAGAGGACCTACACGTAACTTGGGCTTCTCGATTAGCAAGGAAACTGCGTTCTAAGAAGAAGCACCCTATGAGGGACTGTCTGGAGAGCAAGCATTCCAGAGAATCCTGTGAGAGCTGTTTCACCTTTTATGATCCAGCCTCCTAAGGAAGTCAGAAAGTCCGATAGCTTCACTTCTACTGTATTCTGTTAGTCACAAGCAATAGTCTATCAGTCACAAAGCAGTCACAGGCTGCCCAGATTCAAGAGGAGGGAAATAGACCCCACCTTTCAATAAAAGTGGTAAAGAATTTGAGGCCAAGTTTGTTTGTTTGTTTGCTTTGTTTTTTTTAATGGTACTGGGTCGGGGGAATGAGCCCAGGACCTTGTATGCGGGCAGCCGGTGCTCAACTACTGAGTCACATCAGCTCCCCTGAGTTGGTTCTTTCGTTTGTTTTGCTCGTTGTTTATTTTTTTGTTTTGTTTTGTTTTAAGGAGACACGGGGGATTGAATCTGGCACCTCTCATTTGGGAAGCAGGTGCTCAACTGCTTGAGCCATATCCCCTCCCACAGCAGAGTTTTTCAAGTGTCACATGGGTATGTGTAGGTTCAACTTTAGCAGATAATGCCAAATAGTGTCCAAAGTGATTGTATCAATTTAAACGCCCACCAGCATGTCTTTGTTAACAATAGCTATCTTTTTTATTTTGTCAGTCTTTTTTCATCCTAGCCATTCTGGTGGTATGTGATAGCACCTCATTATAATTTTAATTTACATTTCCCTGATTGCCCCAAATCTGAGATCCTTTTCATATGTTTCTTGGCCATTTGGACATCCTCTTTTGAGTGCCTGTTCAGGTTTGCCTGTTTTTTTCTATTGAATTGTCTCCCTTTTCCTTTCTGATTTGTAAGAGTTCTGTAGATATTCAAATATGAGTCCTTTGTCAGATACATGTCCTGTAACTATCTTTTCCCACTCTGTGGCTTGCCTTTTTACTTCTGAAACAATGTATTTGATGAAGAGAGGTTCTTAATTTTTTTAAAAAAGCAGTTAAGAGGTTCTAATTTTAATGCAGACCAATTTAGCTATTTTTTTCCTTTTTTATGCTTGGTACTTTTTGCGTCATGCTTAAGAAAGCTTTTGCCTATAACAAGGTCATAAAGATAGTTTTTTATATTTTCTAGAAATTTTGTTGTTTGATCTTTTATATCTATATTCCACCTGAAATTGATTTTTATGTATGGTTTAGAAAGAGATCAAATGTGATTTTTTTTTCCCATCTGTGACCCAGCACCATTTATTGAAACAATCATTTCCCCACCTAACTTCATTGTTACCTTTGTCATAAATGAGATGACTGTTTATGGACTGTTTTTGGACTCTGTATTCCCTTCTATTTATTTGTCTATCCTTGTGCCAATACAACAGTGTCTTATTGTTACTTATAGGTCTTGGTATATGGTAGAATAAGTCTTCTAGCTTTGTTCTTCAAGATACCATGGCTATTCTTGGTCCTTTGTATTTCCATATAAATCATAGGATCAGCTTAGAATTTTCCTTAATAAAAAACTATCTTGGATTTTGTTTGAGATTGTGTTGAATCTTTTGATTAATTTGAAGAAAACTGATATCTTTACAACACTAAATCTCCCAGTCCATGATCATGGTATACATTCCTCCATTTATTTAGGTCTTTAATTTCACTAAATAAGTTTTGTCATTTTTCAGTATTGGGGTCTTGCATATCTTTAGTTAGATTTATTCCTCGGTATTTGACTTTTGATGCTATTGTAAATTGCATCATTTAAAAAATCTCACTTTCCATTTGTTTGTTGCTGGTATCTAGAACTATATTGATATTTTATTAATTGACCTGAATCCAGTAAACTTGCTAAATTCTAGTCATTTATTTATGTATTGTTTTGGATTTTTTTATGTATATAGTCATGCCATCTGCAAATAATGACAGCTTTATTTTTCTCTTCCAATCCTTATGCCTGGCTAGGACCTCCAGTACAATATTGTCTAGAAGTGATATTAGCAGAAATTCTTCTCTCATTTTCTATAATGGGAGAGCTTTCAATATTAGGTATATGTATAGATTTTTTGGGTAGATACCCTGTATTAAATCAAGAAAATTCCCCTGTCTTAGTTTGCTAAGAAGAGGTGTTTTGTTTTGTTTTTTCATCTTAATAGGTGTTGAATTTTATCAAATGCTTATTCTCCATATGTAAAGATGATCACATGATTTTTCTCCTTTATTCTGTTAATGTGGTGAATTATATTGTTTGATCTTTGAATGTTAAATCACCCTGGAGTTACTGAAATAAACTCAATCTGACCATAATGTTTTATCCTTTCAACATATTAATGAATTTTATTTGCTAATATTTTTTGCATGATTTTTTTCATCTAATTTAATAAGAGATGGGCCTGCTATTTTGTAATACACTTGTCAAGTTATGTTATCTCATGAAATAAGTTGGAAATTATTCATATTTTCTTGTTTACTAGAAAAGTTTTTGTAAGATTGTTGTTATTTCTTCCTTGAATGTTTGGAAAATTCACTGGTTCATCTATCTGGGTCTAGAGTTTTCTTTGTGGGAAAATACTAAATTACTTCTTCAATTTCTTTTTTTTTTTTTTTT
>JAQZBX010072476.1:0-15065 GCA_029593785.1 Cabassous unicinctus | reverse complement strand
AGATAAATGTTCCTACTGAGACCTATGTGGTCAATATATAAAACTCCTTTCCTATGCATGAATTTTAAGCCAGTAAGAGAGACAGAGGAGTTGGCTGGTAGAGCTCAAAATGTCAGATAGATGAGCAATATGATTTAGATGTCTGGCAAAGATGGGCTTTCTATACAGACTTGCCCGAACAACCATGGAAATACCTGGAAGCTGCAGGACTTCCCTGTGGGTGGCAGGCTCTTGACTCAGTAAGTTCATATTCTTGCTGAGAGCAGACTGGAACTACTTGCTTTCTGTTGATCCCAAAGACAAAGTAGAAGAGAAGGGGCTAAGTGAAGCATGCTTAGTACTTTCCCCAAATTCCCCCTTCAAGTAAGTCACTCCACCTCGAGGTAGATGAGAAGGCCAGGAGTGAGTTGCAGGCAGAGTGTCCTCTCCAGGACAAAACTGGAGAGTATTTTGCCCAAGAAAGTGAAGAGTTTGGGGGTGGGGAGGGATGAGGACTTACAGGATGGGGGTTGTTGCCTTTGATTGAAGCCCACTCGTTCTAGCATTTGGAAAGCCTGAGCCTGCCCATGCACAGGGCTGAAGTGAAGCCAGTCAGTTCACATGCCCTGAGCACCTGTATTAAGCATAAAGTCACTGGGGAGAAGCCCTGAATTCTCTAATAAGACAATCACATCTACACAAAGAGAGAAGAAACCCACCAACTAGCCTTCTCTTCATAATATCAAGGATGGCCAGAATTTAAGGAACATCAATGACACAAAAGAGAGGGACAAAGAACATCAAATAGAAAAACTGGCATTGGAGGAAGCAGACATAATTCAGGAATCAGAAGAAACAATTCACTCTAAAAAGGCTATTAGTATCTTCTGGTGGGTGCTAACAAAATCCATAAAATAAGACAGGGCATTTCCTTGCAATCGGAGCAATCAGTAAGAAGAAAGAGTCCCTGGAATCAAATATATGATTGCTGAAATTTTAAAAAAATTCATAAAAAGATTTCAAGAAAAAGTTAAGAAAAATCTCCCAGAGTTTGAAGAAAAAGGCAAAAATCAGAAAAATCCAAGAGGAAAGTTAAGGCATGGAGACCCAACCAAAAAGTAAAGCAAACATACAAGCAAGAATAGAACTAGAGGGTTGGTTGGCCTGAAGCACAGCCTCCTTACCAGTGCACCAGTGAAGCTGCAAGCAGCAGCTTGTAGGGCTCGTCACGCCCACACACTGGTCCTGGTCCTCTGCTGCTTCCATCACTGAGCTCTGTGTCATCCTCTCCTCTGCTTTTCTATCTCCCACACAACCAAGGAATACGCCATTTTGGAAAGCATGCTTTGATTTTATAGAAAGTGATGTAATATCAGGAGAAAATCCTGAGGTTGGATCTTCAGTTGCTCAATATTCAATCAAAATGTGGAGAAAACACTACCAAAGCATAAAGACTTTCAGATCCTTTTGCTACCTAACAATCAGGTACAACGCTAAGTGGCCAGGAGCATAGCACTCTGGGCTCCATCTTCAAATGCAGGGGGTTCCTCCCTACAGCTGCTTCCCACTCACCTGTAGTTGCCTGACCTCTATCTTAGTCATCCCTCTCTAAGCCACTATTTCTCCACCTGTAAAAGGGGCACAGTGCCCTTCATCTCAGCCTTCAGGGAGATGATGTAAACACCCAGCTCAGTGCCACTCCTGTTACATGTGCCCTTCCCCCTCCTTATCTCATTAGCATCTGAGCAGGAGCAGAAGGTCTGAAGCCAGAGAGTTCAGGGCTCAAAATGCACTACTCAGTTGTGCCTTTTTTTCTGCTGCTGTGTCCTGCTCTTGATGGACTATCTATGTCCTCTGTTTTTATTGCCCCTAGTGTCTCCATAAACCTAACCCCCAAGAAACCCCAAAGGCCCAACGACCTCTACCCGTAGTCTGACATGGCTCTACAATGCCTGATATGGACATTTTGTTACTAAGAAATAAGAGTGATCAGAAGTAGATGAGGTTAACTACATAAATTGTGAAAGAAAAGTTCCAGTTCTAGTTGTTTGGCCAAAATGTAAAACACTAATTTCTCATCAGGGTAGAAAATGGAAACAAACAAAAGCCATGCTTCCAGTTTTTAACCTGCTAGTACAGTGAGCAATGAATTGGTGCTAAGAATTTATTTACACTGCTTCTCCCAGCTCTCAGATGCATGTATACAGTGGTGACTCTCTGCCAAGCTGCTCTAAATTCTCTATGAATATTGTCACTTAATTCTCATAGCTACCCTATGAGATATGGACTACTGTTACCCCTGGTTTACAGATGAGGAACATGAGACAAAGAAAAGTAAAGCAATTTTCCAAAGCATTAGAGCTGGGATCCAACTTTGGCAATCTAGCTCCAGGATCTGCCTCCGTACTATGAGTGCATCTATTTATTATTATTGTTACTGTCATTGTTGTCGTATTCTGACTGTTCTCCCCTTCTTCTCCCCCCTGTGGTGGTTCAGAGCTATATGTACCCGGGAAAAACTTGTTCTTGAACTTAATCCATTCCTGTGGATGTGAACCCACTGTAAGTAAGATCTTTTGATGGGGGTTACTTCAGTGGAGGTGTGGCCCAGGATGGGTCTTAATCCTATTACTGGAGTCCTTTATAGCAGAATGATATTCAGACACAGAGAAAGAAAGTCACAGGAAGCAAGAAGCTGAAAGTCAACAGAACCTGAAAGAGAAAAGAGAGGCCAGGAGAGGCTGCCACATGCATTGACATGTGACAGAGGAGCCCAGGACCAAGGATCACCAGCAGCCAGCCCCAGAACACCAGTCTTTGGGAGGAAAGCAGTCCCTTGATGATACCTTGATTTGAACTTTTTCCTAGCCTCAAAACCATGAACTAATAATTCCCATTGTTTACCTCAACCCATTGCATGGTACTTGCTTGAGCAGCCTAGAACACAATAGCACCCTCCCTCCAATAAGCCTGGGCTGCAAGTAAGAGCTCAGGAGAAGGGTCAGGGGTCATGGGGAGTGTGGTAGATACAGACTCTGTGAGCTCTGGTTCCAACCTTTCCCAAATGCATGGTCGTGCCAATGTACTCACCTCTATATAGAACTTCATGCTTCTCAAAACTCTTTTGGATTCCCCATAATGTCTCAAGAACCCTGGAGAGTAGGAAGAGAAGGGAATATTATTCCTGGAGAGTAGGAAGGGAAGGGAATATTATTACTGGAGAGTAGGAAGGGAAGGGAATATCATTCCTGTTTGACTAATATTCATCAGAGAGTTTAGTGATTTGCCTAAGATTGGGGAGCAGATTAGAGTGTTGGAGCCAGCAGTGGAACCACTCTGAGGAGTCCTGAGATGCCATTTCCTTTTGCTTCAGGATGGTGTTAGAATGAGCACAGCTGTAACGCAAGCAGTCTGTGTGTATGTGTGTGTGTATATAAATTCTGGGGATCCTGAGTAGAGAAATGATTTGAATTAAGGATTAGAAGTTGTAGATATAGAACCAAATCTAATTATGAAGATATATAAAATTAAGTACCCTACATATAAAGTTTGGAATGGAGGGAGCCTGTGAGCAAGGTATTTAACCTCTGATTTTCCTCATCTGTAAAATGGGCATAATAAAGTACTGATTTCAAAGGATTGCCAAGGGGATTTGATGAGTTAACATGCATAAAGTAATTATAATGATGCCTGAAACATAGTAGGTAGCCAATAAAATGTTTATTGCTACTGGTATACACTGAACAGATACACAGTAAAGTTTATTCTTAAAAACATAAAAATCTACAGTGAAGGGCAGTTATGCTATGCTTCTTTTCCCAAAGCAGTTGCTTCCTTATGATTTGGAGGATCTCAGCAAACTTTGTGAATTTCACAACTTCATAACTGTCTTTGCCAAGGACTTCTCGAGTTTCAGATACTTTGTGTTGTTTAGTAGGAAGCACTGCATTCATTATCAACAGCACAGGATTGAGAAATAACACTTTATGGAAGAAGAAAATATCTCACTACCGAAGCTTAACACCTGTTTCAAGCAATGACCTCAATAGGTAACTGTCAGCCCCCTTTGGTAAATTTCCTCTTACAATTCTGGCTGGCCTACATCTTATTTGTTAGAAATAACTTTCATCAGAGGAAATCAGGCAGAAAACCTTGCCAGCATATTTAACTTCTTGTCCTTTAAGAAATTATTCTTTGATATTAGGGGTTCGACTTTGCTGGGTAATGAAATTATCATGGTGGAACAACCCATAGAAATAATAAATACAGTAATTCTTCTTTGCCTATTGTGTGCTTTTGCTATTCATAAATTTTAGGGCCTTAGATATTAGATTCACTTACGTAAGGCCTCACGTACGGTAATTATCTTTTGGCCAAAGAAAAAGCCCAAACGAATGTTAAGCTGCATTATCGCTTGGCTTCTGACATGAGCTGATAATCAGATTTTCTTGCTTAAATCCACGATGCTCGAACAATGCTACCCACTGTCTGTGCTTCCCGATATTGCCCTTAATTAGAAAGAACAGAAACACAAATCTGAATTATTTCAAAATCTGGTTTCCATGGTCAGCGGTTTGGAGGGCTTAACTTTATTATAAATAAACCTGGCTTTACTGGCTAACGAAATCTGAAATGTGAAGCCTGCGACAGGAGGGAGTGTAATACTCTGATACTTACACGTCAAAATATCCAGTGTGGGCAAAGTGTTTTGTCCTAAATCATTGGATAATTGAATTATGATTCCTTTATCTGAGTATCACCTGGAAGGAACTTGAGTTTGCATTTTCTTGAGAAGCAGCATCTTTAAGTGGAATAAACTATCTATCAATAGCTGTCAAGGAGTCATTGACCTAATTTGCATTTCCCCCCACTTTGGCCATTTTGCTTCTGTGATTCACTGGGATACCACACTTAGAAGTGTGTGATGGTCTAGCCATGCCTGTATATACATCCCTCATGGAAAAGCCGGCTTTCTCCATCATTCACTTTGGACTCTTTGCAGTCTAGAGTAATATGTGGGTGGGACCTCTGTCTGAGTGATGATGAGATGGGAGATCAGTTATATTTTTATCTATGGTCTTGAAAAAGAGGGCTGACTACAGGTGAAGGTGCCTGACCCTGTCTGAAGAGCTAATTAGTAATTAAGTGGAAACAGTAACTTTGTTCTTTCTTTGGAAAATATTGGAAAGCTAAGTCCTAGAACCACTCTCACATATATGGGCCTTAGGTGGTATTAATAATTATTATTATATATGTGATATTATATATGTAATTACATTTATATACACACACATAGTCACACATACACATTATCTATTTCTATGTGGATGGTGGGCCTGAGGGTCTTTGTGTGTTCAAACTTGTATCCCTTTTTATTCTCTATCTAATATCTTCCTCTAAGACCCCATTCTTTTTTCTTTGCAAGCAACATCTTTTCATTTTCAACCTCTTGTCAATATTTTTTTTCTACTTTTTCCCTCATCCTTTTTGTGCCAGGGATTTTGCCATTGCTTTCTCACTTAAACAATCACAACAGCAGGAATTACTCTTCCTCCCTGTTTCCCAGATGAGGACATGAAGTTTACAGAGGGTGGATGATTTTTCTAGGACCCAGTAATGGTGGAGGCAGGATTCCAACTCAGGTATGATTGATTCCAAATCCCATGGCCTTCACACTGTGTCATGCTGCCCTGCCAAACTGTGCCTCAGCTTCTTTTAGATTATTCACTTTGTCTTCATAGCATCTGTTATTCATAGGTGGGGGCAGACTCTCTGCTGTGACTTATAGGCTGGGGCAGGACATTTGTCTTGGGTGGGAGTAGCAGTGAGTAGCTTCACCTTTACATCCTCCAAGGAGAATGATTCTAAAGGGTGGGTGCTATGGTATTCTGGTAAAACTTATCAAGTAAATTCCATTTGGAACAGATGGATGGATGGATAATCACCAGATGGATGTCCATGGGGAAAAAGAAGCATCTAACCTGGATAGTATAGAAGAGTGAGCAGTGAGGGGCGTCTTGCGAAACATCTATCTACCTCTTCTGTCTCTCTCCAAACCCCACCAAGATGATGTTAGAGCAAGCTTTCCAAATCGTATGCTGCAATATTTATCCTTTTAGCCCTCTTGGTGGCCCTGACTTGGGGCAGTCAGGCCAGGCCAGGTCAGCTGCTATTAGCCTTGAGGATTTTCATCCGTTTATCCCAGTGTTACCCATAAATATTATGAAGTTTTTATGTCTCACATGATTTTAAAAAAGACTGGGAAGCATTCACCAAGAAGGATATATATAAAGAGATGAGCAATTTCAACTTTTTTTTTTTTAACTTTAAAGTTGCTTGAAAAGTGGCAGCTGAGTTAAGAAAATGGAGTGAGTCCTAATACAAGTTTATACTGGGGGATCACAAGGAGAAGAGAGTCAATTCACTCTACCCCCAAGAATCCTGGAACTTGAAGGTTCCATATGTCTTCTAAAGCAGGGAGATGGCACAGGGTTTAAAACAGGAGGTTATTGAGAGCCTGTCTACAGAGCTCCATTTCCCCTTGACTCACCCGCACAGTCAGAACAAGGATTTATTCTATGGGAAAATTAAGTTAGAGAGGCTCCCAAATTAGGCTAAGAGGTGAGGTGAGGGCTCCAAACAGAGTTACTTGTCATTTTATATAGTAGCCTGTGGGACCCTCAGCTCCTTCTTTCTGCTCTGTCCCCACCCCAGAGCCAAGTAAATAATTCCTGGGCTGGTATTTGAAGGGTTGTTCTCTGGAGAAACCAGATGAAAGACCTCCACATTCTGACATTGAAGGATCTTTCATTGGAAAGGGGTGCATTGCTAGCTCATCAGGCTGCAGTGAGGCCCACTAGTCCACAAGCTCTCTCCAAGCAAATCTCATGTTTGCAATCAGCTTTTTAGTGCCTGTGGTGGTTTGAACCTGTATGTACCCCAGAAAAACATGTTCTTAAATCTAATCCATTCCTGTGGGTGTGAACCCATTGTAAGTAGGACCTTTTGATGAGGTTGCTTCAGTTAAGGTGTGGCCCACCTTAATCAGGATGAGTCTTAATCCTCTTATTGAAGTCTTTTATAAGTGGAGTGAAATTCAGATAGAGAGAAAGCCACAGAGGGAGCAGCCAGAAGCTGAAATCAACTGGACCCGGGAGAGACCAGAAGATGCTGCCACGTGCCTTGCCACGTGACAAGCTAAGGACCAAAAGATTGCCAGAAGCCAGCCCCAGAAACCAGTCTTCGAGGAGAAAACATAACCTTGACACCTTAATTTGGACTTTCTTTTAGCTTCAAAACTATAAGCTAATAGATTCCCATCGTTTAACCAAACCCATTTCATTGTATTTGCTTGAGCAGCCTAGGAAACTAAAACAGTGCCTTACTCTTAAATATGAATGTGTAATCAAGGCTTTCCAGAATCCTTGAGAATTTAGTTTATGAGATAAACTAAAATGCACTGAAAAAGAGTTGTTCAGAGGGAACTGAAACTATGCAGGGAGCAGAAAAATACTGATACAAATCTAAATAAACAACATAACAAAACCAAAACCCTAAAATCAAAATATTTAGGGAGAAATAAGAAACAATAAGAGATCCATACAATTAAGAACAGGATGCTGTAAAAAAGAGACAATGAGAACAAGAAAATAGATATTAGAAATTAAGTATATTATAACCAAAAAGTGGGAAAAAAAATTCAGTATAAGAGCCAGAAGATAAGTTAAGGAACTCTCTTAGCAAGTAGAACCAATTTTATTTTAAATAGAGAAAAAGAGAGAAGTGAGACATTTAGTGGGATTATTCCAGGAATTCTAGTATTCAGTCAATCAACAGGAGTTCCAGAAAGGGACAGGGAGACAGGAGAAAATTATATTTAAAAAATGCAGGAGTCTCCAGATTGGAAGGGCTTACTTGAATGCCCAACATAATGAAAGAAAACCTTGTTACAAAGTTTGTTTCAACAGTGACAAATAGATCATAAGTTTTCAGAGATGAACAAACAAACAAAATCTTCCAAACAGATCACAAACAAAGGAACATATATCAGAATGGTTATCAGACTATATCAGCTTTTTATGCCAGACAACATGCTTTCAATGCCTTTAAGAGAAATCAATTTCGAGTTTAGAATTCTATATTCAGGTAATAAGACACTTTCAGATATGCACGATTTCAAAAATTTTACTTCCCATATATACTATTATTAGAAAACTGCTGGAGGATATGTTATTGTAAAGGGGGGGAATAAACCAAGAGTGAGGATGGCATAGAATCTTGCAAATAGCAGATCCAACACAGGGGAATAGTGAATGGAAATCACAGGACAATTGCCGTTTACCTGGCAGAGATTGAAACCATTGCAGAATGTGGTCAAAATGAAGACCCATGTGGGAAAAAGCGTTCCAGAAAAAAAACAAAAAGATTGGAAAATTAACTGAGTCATCATTTATTTAGAAAAAATATTATTTGGTTTTTGATGATATGCTGGTGCATTTATAAAAAAAATTACTGGTAGGTACAAAGAAAACTAAGCCAAAAAAATACGAGGCAATTCGTAACTGCAGATAAAACAAAATGTCGAATGAGAAAGTAAACATAATCATAGTATGTTTAGTAGTGAATGATTTTCACATTGGCATAATAATGTAATACTGACAATTAGTTTAACCAAAAATTATGATAGGATTATTTGGGGATGATAGAGTGAGAGAGACAGGGGGAGAGAGAAATGGGTATTTGAGGAGGGAGTTGGAGGACAGCTCAGAGAGCTAAATCCTATTCTTCAGTAAAAGGAATTCAATGGATAATGTCCTGAAAGTAATAAATCAAGAAAGTGCTGAAATGTGCATTGTTTTTAGAAATGGGGAGGTAAGTATACCAGAAGAAATAGCTAAAAGTGTTGAGACTGTGTCTTGAGAGTAAGGCAAGATGGAGCCAGAAAATTGTTTTTCTATTTTAAGATTTTAGTACTTTTTGATAGTTTAATCATGTGCATGCATTACTTTAGTGAACATAAATTTAAAAAGTAATGTTTTTAAAATAGGGAACAATGGGAATTGGGGCCTTCTCTTTTACCTAGCTAATTATATTTGCCAATGATTTTAATTATTTTTTTGGTACACATTTCCAGAAAAAAAATGTGGATTATTTTTGTTTTTGCTTTTTGTTTTAACCAAACAAAATTGTTGAAATCTTTGTTTGGAAGGTGTTTTTTTTTTTTTGTCTCTTACTTCTTGGAAAGTTTATAGACCTTAAAACATATACATTTATCCCAATAAAGTCACTTAAAATTAAAATTCATATCACCTTCCATGTATTTAAAAAAAACAGATCTCTGTCAATTAGTCGATTAATTCATTATTTTATTCATTTATCTCATACATATTTATCAAAAACCAACTGGTGCTAGGGAAACAGTACTGAAACAAAACGGACAGAAATCCCTTCCCTACGGACCTTACATTTTTTAGGAGTGGAACTAGGGCCTCTGAGTATGGTTGAGTAGGTTGTGCCCAGCCCAAGTATATCGACTAAGAAGGTTGTAGTGGGAGCCAAAATACAGAGAAACAGGAGATAAGACGAGTGAGTGAAGCACGTATCCTGATGGCCTTGCAGGCTCTACTAATGGCTCTGTCTTCCTGAATGAGTTGGGTGCCATTGGAGAGTTCTGAGAAGAGGAAACGTGTCATCAGACTTATCTTTAGAGGTACTCTCTGATTGGTGTATGGAGAACAGATTGCAGGGATGGCAAGAGCAGAAGCAGGGAGACCAGTCAGGAGGCTGTGGACAGCCAGGTGACAGCAGGTGGTTGTTTGGCCGTGATGGTACAGATGCAAAAATCATGGGTTAGGCCTTAGAATTTAGAGCCCAGTTCTATTTATCATTCTTCCTCTAACTTGCACTGTATTTTTGTACAATTCCCTTTACCTCTTTGAGCAAGGCTGAAAATGTCTGTAAAACTGGCTTCAACACTTCAATAGAGGTTATATTAGCTAACAAGTCGTTTTGGTCAAGCAGCTGCTTTGATTCCTTTAAAGGAAAAAGGTTTTCCATTCATTTAATAAACATAAGTGTATCCATAAGTGTCAGCCCTTATCCTAGACTGGATACATATATGTTAAAGTTAAAATCTCAACCTTCCAGAAGCTTTCTGTGTAGGGAAAAATTAAATGAGTGAGCAAGGACAAAAAACTGAAGAGTGTGTTAAGTGCAGTCATCAAAGTCGGAACAGGGTGCACAGTTCTATTTTTTTCTATCATCTTTCTGTCTATCTATCTACCATCTATCATCTATCATCTCTAATTACTTACTTTCTGACTTTCCTAGGAATGCCTTTAAATGGGAATCACAATCTCAGGCTTGCCACAGTCCTGTTACTGACTTCCGTTTCCATGAGTTGCTTTATGTTGTGTGGCCGTTCTAGGTATTCGAGGTTGCTAACTATGGTAGAGATACACCTCAGCTTCTTCGCTTGCAAAGTAAGGAAAAGTAAGTTTGGGTGTCAGGATTAGATTAAGGTAGCTTGTGACAAAGCTGAAAATAAGGAAGCTGCAGCATGGGAAAGCAATTTCTAATTTGCATTTCTAGGAATTTCAGCTTGGTGACACATCCCATGTGTCACAGATTGTAGGGCAGAAGAGCTTGACCACTCTAAAAGTGTGGGTATGATGATGGCATAAAGGCAAAGAAATGTCACACATTTGCTTCACTATCATTATTGTCATCACCTCCATCACCACCATTAATCATTTATTAGACTTGACAAAATTCTTGAAAATATCTATGCATTGTAGAGATAATATATTGTCTATCTTGAGACAATATATGGCCAATTGAAGGCACTCAATAGATGGTAGATATTATTTTCTTTCAAAGTGGCAGGAAGAGATCTTTGAAAACAGAAGAAGGCATGCTTCCAAATGACAAAGGGGAGAATGCAGAATTCACTCATTTGGCTCATAACTTTTGACCTTGTCCATTTAACTGTGAGAGTTTAAACACTGATCTAGAAAAATTCTGTAAGTACCATCAGGGCCAGCTACATAATTTGTGGGACCTAGTGAAAAGTAAAAATGCAGGGCCCTTTGTCCAAAAAGCAGGGAAAAAAATACAGCTTTTAGTTAACGGTACTAAAATATCAAGCTTTTTCCTTAAAAATATTTTATTACTTATAAAAGACAATAGGGGTGATCTCAATACATGAGTAACAATATGAACTTAAATCTGTAAAATTAATATTTTGGTGTCAATTTTATATAATACAATAGATAATATTTTATTAATGTGATGTCTTGTTCATCATAAGGTTTTTTTCTGGCTTGCTTTATAAAAATTCATTATTATGCCATCACAACTTGTTCTTCTATCTTCATTTTCAAGCTTGCAAGTAATTTTTGATAATTTTTAATTTTGAGAAGAATCTCTCTGCTGATGCAACTGTTTAAAGAGTTGTCAAGAGTACTTTATAGACTGACAACATTGGAATACATTTTTTAAAAAAATATTGATTGATTTATTTATTCCCCCCACCCCTTGTTGTTTTGCACTTGCTGTCTGCTCTCTGTGTCCATTCACTGTGTGTTCTTCTGTGTCTGCTTGTCTTCTCTTTAGGCAGCACCGGGAAATGATCCTGGAACTTTCTGGAGTGGGGGAGAGGTGCTCAATCTCTTGCACCACCTCAGCTCCCTGGCCTGCTGCGTCTCTTATTGTCTCTCCTCTGTGTCTCTTTTTCTTGTGTCATCTTGCTGCTCTAGCTCTCCGCTTGGGCCAGCACTCCTGCACAGGCCAGCACTCTGCATGGGCCAACACTCCGCGTGGGCCAGCTCTCTGCTTGAGCCAGCGTGCCTTCACCAGGAGGCCCCGGGAATCAAATCCTGGACCTCCTATATGGTAGACGAGAGCCCAATTGCTTGAGCCACATCCACTTCCTGGAATACATTTTTGATAAATTATTTTGAATTATAAATTTTAGTACATATAGATCTGATGATTCGTGCAGATAGTTTTTCCTAAAAATTTAACTCTTCATACAGACAGCTTGGGGTAAATCTGAATTTGATTTTAATTGTAAATTTATGCAATGGCATTTTAATGTTTCCCCTGACATATTCTGTAATTTTTAGAGGTTGTACAAGAAACCAAACATGTCTTCACAATTTTTATGTAATTCAAAATGCCTGTTATGCAATTCCCTGGAGATCTTCCTAATCCAGTGCAAATAGAGAAGCTGATTTCAGCTCCCCATTCCATGGCTTACCACATAGATTGACAACAGAATATCTCTTTATTTAAAGTGTGTTTGTAGCAAATATCATCTCTTTCACTTTTGGGATAAGTAGATTATCTAGGATTTATTTTCCCTCAGTTTGTTGGGGAATGAGTCATCCTTTTGAGAACAGATCAGTTTTGCCTAGAGTGAAATAAGCAGTTCCCTGACCACAGACTGCATTTGAAACCCTCATGTCACAAATACATGCTTCTGGGGACCAGGCAAGAGAATGTGGTTCACTCAGGTCATGCTGTAGTTTCAGGAAAGGAATTCAAAGCCAACAGACGGTCGTCTTGTGCTAGTGACATGGCTGTGGCAGCCCATGACTCTGCAATCTCTCACAGTCAAGCCTCGTTCCCAGAAGTCCCCATAAAACCTCATTACACCCTGTTGGTTCTCAACTCTAATCAGTGTGGCTAATAGAATATGCCATGCTCGTGTGCTCAGATCTGGAGTTGAGGGGGAGCTGATTCCTCACACAAACCGCATGGATCAAGAAAGGGAGAAGCACGGATCTCCAAATGCTTCTTTTGGAAATTAGAATAAATGTGTGTGGGACGGTGGTGGTGATAATGTACGCTGAAATTCTCCCTTTAAATTAGAAGTCAGCTTAGCTTAGAGTAAGAGAATGGGCTAAAGCTTTACACACAGACCATTTATCCCTAAATCCAGTTTGACCATCGGCATTGATGTAAGACAATAATTGGCAACAGTCCATTTGATGCTGTGTTAGCACAACTCAGAGTGAAGTAGTGAAAAAGCCTGATCAAGATCACAGAGGGCATGATTGTCCTGCATCAAATGGGTAATGCTTCCTACAGAAGAAATGATCGATTTATTCAATATTTACATTTAAATCTTTGGATTAGTATTCTAAGAGGCCAATCTCAATCACAATATGAATTTACATTTGCTGAAATTCCATTCTCATTTCTTATCACAAAACTTAATGTGCAGTTAAAGAATGGTTCTGGATTTCAGCAAAACACAAGTTCAAAAGCTTTCTGCTAAATAATAAGACTAGGGGCCAGATGTGGCTCAAATGGTTGGGCGTTCGTCTCCCACATGGAGGGACCTGGGTTCGATCCCCGGGACCTCCCGGTAAAAAAAAAAAAAAGACTGTTGAGGAAATCCAGACTTATTTTTGGTCTGTAATGGTGTGTTCTAATTTGCTTTGTTGCCAAAAGCAGAAACGATAAAATGAGTTGGCTTTTAACAGTGGGAATTTATTAGCTCACAAGCTTACAGTTTTGAGGCTGAGAAAAATGTCCAAATCACGTCATCACCAAGGCAGTGCTTTCTCCTTGAAGACCAGCTGCTGGTGGTCCTGGACTCCTCTCTCACATGGCAAGGCACATGGCAGCATCTGCTCATCTCTCCCCTCTCTTTGGGGTTCCCTTTCTTCCAGCTTCTTGCTTCCATGGCTTTCTCTCTCTCTGTCTGAATTTCATTCAGTTATAAAGGACTCTAGAAAGAGGATTAAGACCCGCCCTGAATGAGGTGGGTCACATCTTAAATTAAGATCCTGCTCATCAAAAGATGCTACATAAGATGGGTCCACCCCCACATGCATAGATTAACTTTAAGAACATACGTTTCTGGGGGACATACAGCTTCAAACCATCACGTGATGTTACTTTTTAAATACTGGGACAAGTAAGCAGGAACAGGAGCTCCAATCCCTTTTTCTCTCTTCCCATGTCCTCTAATTACAGTTGTAGTTAAGTGCCCTGGAGCTGATGCTTCCCGTACACATTGCCAAGAGAGAGCCTGACTATCCTTTCATTGGCTACTGTACTTTTATAATGTTCTGAAAACCAAGCAAGAAAACCACAGTGATCTTGGCAAACAAACAATTGAGAAGTACAGGTGCTGGGAGTGTGCACTGGCCCAAAATCAACATGACTCGGGAGGAGAGGGGGTTGGATAACAAAGAAAGGTGCTTTTCACTCAGAGAAATTTATTTCTTTTAAATATTTGCAATCTGCAGCCAATGGCACATGCGACCACGCGGCATTATTTCCTGACAAAGGAGAGGGCTGGGTAGCAATGAGCAGATGCTTGAGTGGCCTGTGGCGTGAGGTGCACCATCCATCAAGAAGATCAATATTTACTGTTCTTGTATCTTTGTGGTGAAAGTTTGTTCTTCTTTTAAAAAAATTATGCGGGGGCTGCACTTTCCTATTGTAGAGAATAGGTTTGACTTCAGGCAGTGAATCAGCTGCAAGCAGCAAGGTCTTCCCAGAGGCATAAGCACACCCCTCCCCTGCCCAATAAGGAAATGTTCAGTGTTTTAAGGAGTGAAATGCATCTGGCTCGTGACATTGACAGACTTTTCTCCATTCATTCTTTTTTATTCCAATTAAATCAGACCCTGGTGAAGGTTACAATGTGAATGTAATGCTGTGCCCAAAGTATGCTTTAAAAGATAATTTAATTCAGTTCAGTTTGACTCAGCACGTATCCATGAAGCCGCTTGTCTATGCTGGAGTGACAAAGATGAAGAAAGAGAGGGTTTGGTGCTTTGCCTATTCAGGCCTCAGTTTCCCCAGTTTGTCCTACTTGGCTCGCAGAGGAAAGAGTGCTACGAGATAGAGGCTGGGCCATGACTAGCCTCCTCTACCACGGGAAGGGTTTTGTATTTTATCCTTTAGGTCAAAGTGTGGTCAGCATCTTTAATGTGCACAGGAATCAGCCAGGGACTTTGTTAAACTGCAGAGCCTTCCTCCATAGGTGTAGGGTGGGGCCAGAGAATCTCCATTTCCAAGCCCCTAGGTGATACTATATTGGTCTGCAGACCATACTTAGAGTAATA
>JAQZBX010072475.1:0-15086 GCA_029593785.1 Cabassous unicinctus | reverse complement strand
ACCTCCTTGTCAATTGCAGACTCATCTCCTGTTTGCCCACCAAACTCTGGCTCATGTGCTTGTCCTGCTTGGACTTGTCTCATCGATTTGCTTCACTCAACAGTTACATCAGCCCATCTCCAAAACCCCTACTTCAAGCCACGCTTTCTAGGCCACCTGAGTCAGCCTGCTCCTGGTTTGGGGCTCTACTCTATTTCTTCCCGAGACTTAGACAATTCAAGAAAACAATCTTGATACCTGACCACAGAAAGGACAGAGATCACAGAGGACAAGTAAACAGAGAAGAAACGTGAAGAGTAAACTCCTTTGATGGAACAAGACATTAAGCTCTTGCTACCCAGGGTCTCCCACTGTCAGCCAAAGCCTTTGTTCTCTCCCTTCCATGAATTCTGAAATTCATTCAATTTCACAGTTTTATAAAATGGTAAATGTCTCACTCTCTTAGCCCATGATTAAATTCCAGTTGTTTATTTATAGGGCCATTCGTTGCTGAAACCTCTCCTTAAAAAAAAAGAAAAAAAAAGTAATTGCTTCTTCAGATGGTTTTTTTCTATTGGCCAGAAGGTGTCATTTTGGAATGAGGCCATTCAAACTTGCTCAAATCTGAGTGATAACTCAACTAAAATGAGGTCAATGTAAATGACTACCCACAACAGGGAAAAACCTGTTAAATTAAATCCAGAGTAAGTACCAACATATCATGTAGTGAGAGTTACATGTGTCAAATGAAGGAGTGTTATGAGGATTAATGAGGCCGTTATTAAAAAAGGCTTTGGGATTCTTGACTGAATGGCATTGTTGAAAGTGGGGGTAGGGCTGGCATTTATAGATTGTAGTTAGATCTAGTCCTTGTAGCAGACTCTGGGGAAATATAGAGAAAGCAATGGAAGAACTAAAAACATATTTTTTTATTGATGGTTGTATCTTACTCCACATTTAGCAATACAAATGCTTAATTAAGCAAAATGTATATGCAGATGCCAGTGACTACTTTGCAAACTTCTATAAATAGTACTGTAAGCTCATCTGAGAATTTCAACATGGTGTTGTCGTCTACAAAAGAAATGCTGTGGCAATAGCAAGAACCAATTCAGAACAAATTTATTATTATTCTCCACAGTGGATTATATGATAGGCAGATGTCGAAGCTGGAGAGTGTCAAGGAGCTCTCTGCCGAGTGAAGTACACATCTAGCCAGATGCAGTGGCATGATCCCAGGCTGCTTCCCTGTGAGGCTTGGTGTTGCCATGGAAGGTGGAAAAGGTGGCCCATTGCCTGCATGTTTCTAAATGCCAGCAGGTCTCGAGACACTTCCGGATGCCTGAATTTTTCTTTTCTTTTTTCACCCGGAAGTAGGCCCATTGCAAAATGTGCAAATGAGATCAGTCTATCCTTTGCGGTGTATATAAAATGGCCCTGAGTCTCCTATCATCTCTCTGGCTGAGTCTGTAAGCTGCCTGTGGCTTACCAGGTGCTGGGTCCTCACGGAGTCCTCTGAGTTCCTGTTGCACCTGGATCTTCCCTCACTGTCTCCTCCTGCTTCTCCATCCTCCCATCCTCACCAATCTGGCCATGAAATCCACTTCTTTTCCTGGATTTCCCTAAAACCTGCTGACCTAGGCATTTGGTGTGTAGCAGCACATGATTTTGAACATTTGGGGAAACAAATGGCATTTACTTCACAGGATCAAAAACAACTTAAAATATGATAGACATCCCTGTTTCCAAGAGGCCCCCAGTTACCCCAGCACCAAGAAGTTTTCATTAGCTGCTTTCCTCTATACGTTTCAGGGTCTAGAAAACCAAAGCCAGTCAGCTCCAGGCTTCCTCCTTTCCCTCCTCTGCCTGCCTTCTCCTCTACTTTCCTACTTCCAAATTCCTATTCAGTTCCTACGCAGAGCTATTTAGCTGTTTCTTTGTGATCCCCTTCCAATCCATGCCCTCATCTCACCATCTTCATCCATGATGCAGTTTCTCAAGGTATTTTCCTGGCTGAAAACATTTGCCCAGGAAAGGAATGAAAATAATTCCTTTTTCCAAAGAGGAATTCTGTTGCCTTCCACGTGGAAGCCTAGGTCACACTGTAACTACTTACGGCCTTGTGAGGGAGCCCTGGGCACTAACTGTGCTGAGGAATCATGTTAGCACCTTCTTGCCACTTTCTGGTAGGGATTTCCTCTTCTACCAACTGCTACTAGCTTGTCATCCATGGGTGGTTCTTTAGAAGTGCCACCGTCCATGTTGAACTTCAAATTATCCTGTGTGCCCACCCCCAATATTAATGCACTTACACTTAAATATTTCAAAAGTTCATGAGATATCTCATGGCAGGAAATTACATATCCTAATATAAATTACCACCACACCTACTACAAGAGGAAGAGTGATCCCTCCAATGAAGAGGTTAAAAGGGTATTTTTTCCCCAGAGTTAGAACTTTTTACAATTAAATTATTTTAAGTAGGTAATAAATGCACAACGTATAAAGTCAAAAGGTACAAAAGGGTGTAGAATGAAAAGTAACTCTTCTTCATCCCTCTTTTATCCCATAATTGTCAGTCCTCCTTCCTAGAGGCAACCACAGGTCATCACAGGTTTCTTCTGGATCCTCCCAGAGATTTTCTGTTCATTTACAAATGTATATATTTGTATATTTTTCCTTAGACAAATTATTCCCACTCTATTTATTATTTTACACTTTTTATTTTGCATTTAATAATATATCTTGGAGATCATTACATATCAGTAGATAGATTCCTCATTGTTTGTATTGGCTGCATAATTTTCCATTGCATGGATATCCCATCATTTAACTATTGATGGGCATATGGACATTTAGATTATTTCCAGTATTTTCCTGCTACAAACAACCCTGCAGTGAATACTTTTTAAATTTTGGTACTTTGCACAGAGACAATATATCTATAGGATAAATACCTTGAAATGAAACTTTTAGGTTAAATGCCGTGTGCATTTTAATTTCATTATATACTGCCCAATTATCCTCCCTAGAAAATCACTAGTTGCCTCTCCCAGAAATGTATTGAAGAGATAAAAATTGTATCTGTGTCTTAAGAGAAGAATAAGAGTTGGAGTGGCATGAAAAGGAGAACACAGTTCTAACAAGGAGAAATGGCTTTCTCTCAGCCTAAAAGCTCCTTGAGGGCAGCGACTCTGTCATTCATCATCATATAACCCAGCCTCTGGCACAGAGCCTGGCATGCGTAAATATGTAAAGGCTTAGGGTTAGGGTTAGGGTTAGGGGGTAGGGTTAGGGTTAGGGTTAGGGTTAGTGAGTGGCATAGGAAAGTTTTAAGGGTCGGCACTAAACTAGGCTGACTGGGGACAGAGTAAAGCAACCGACATAGAGTATTACGTATGAGGAGGAATGAAGTGACTAAAAAAGTCAAAAATGTAAGTTGCTTTTCTTTTGTCCTCACACATACACAGAAAGATAGTTTGTACCAGGCATTGTTTCAGGCACAATAAACAAAAAATTTGCTGAAATCTACCTTGGATTTTATAGTTTTCTATGAGAAAATATCATATCATCCAAGAAAGAGTATTAACTTTTTTTCCTACTTTTAACTATTTTTCCAAGCACTGGTCATAGTTTTGTCAGTATGTAGCCATTGGATCAGGATTTTATGAGGCCAGACCAACGGTCATGGCTGCCCTTATGATAGGGCCAATTGCTGGAGCTGACGCACTGGCCAAAAATCTATCCTGCTCATCAGGCCGGGAAAAATTATTTGATGGGCCTTTCTGTGGCAGGTCCACTTTTAATGGTATAGGGTCAATCCGAGTCTGTGAAGGGATGGAATTCACGAGTTCAGTTATTGGATTAACAATCTAAGAAAATCAAGTAATTATTATGAGGTAGGTAAATTGATGCTAAAAAGATTATATAGGTATGTCTATATATATACATGCATATATACATGCATATGTACATAGATATACGTGCACACAACAGACAGACAGACAGACAGACAGACTTCATTAAAGGCTACTACCTGCCAGGAACTGCCCCAGTACTATTGCTAGATTTTACGACTCTGGCTATAAGTATTATTGTCCCCAATTCTCAGACAAGGAAACTGAAGTCTAAATTGGTGAATTGCTTGCCCCTGATCACTCAGCTAATAAAGTGATGAAACAAGCATTTCAGTCCAAGTATACAAGGCTCTAAACCCATATTTCTACTATACTGTGAGACTTGAATTCCAAGTATGAATTAATGCCATGGGTCAGTCACCAGTCGTACTATTCTCACACATTCCCTTCTTCAGGCTGTCTCACTAAGTCAGGGAGATGGAAGTGTTTATGAAATAAAATTAAATCTCAGGCTCACTTGCCTGCTAGCCAACTCCTCTAAGTAACCAACATTATACCATTTCCACAAAAAAATGCGTTATGCTTCAGATGTAGTAATGGCACATTTGTGGTGCATGACTTTCTTTCCAGAATTCATGTGGCATGTGATCACCCTGGGCGTTGGGGAGACTTTAGCATTTAGACACTACCTTTATCACAGAGTGTTCCCTGCAATGCTCTTTTTTTTTTGGTACCTGGCTCATTAGGGAGACCACTAGTCATTGTAAAACCAAATTGAGTTTAAATACATTTCCTTGACGCATCTGTTTTGTTAAATGTATCCCATGAAGCCAACATTAAAAGCAAATGCCATTAAGGGGGCATAAGGTAAGCTCATTTAGTTGACCAAATTGTATAACACAATGAATTAATATGGTAATATGCCTTTGGAGACCAGCAGCAGATAATAGAGGTGAACAGAGGAGCTAGAGCCTGGTTTTGGAAAAGCAAAAGCAATTCATCATTATGCTGTAACAATATAGGAGAACATTTCTCATTTCCCACTCGCCTGCCCCCAATTCTGAAAACCTTTTCGTTGTCCTTTTTGAACACCAACTTTGACCAGTGTAAGTTTTCTCACTTGGACTGCTGCATTTTGCTACCAAAAACAACAACAACAACAAAAACACCCAAAAACAAACTTCTCTTATTTGTATTTTGAAACAGTAGTAAGTAAGTGGTGGTTTCAGTTATAAGTGGGAATTGGTGGGGCATGCAACTGTGAAAGCCTCGCCCTTCCCACCCCACAAAACAACTAGCAAAACACCCATCAAATAGACAAAGGTGAAGGTGGGATTAAGAGATGAATAGGTAAAACAGAAATATCAGAAAGATGCCCACTGTCCTTCCCTAGGAGCTAAGCATTAGAAATGATGTGCTGTGTGAATTAACAGGCATTTCTTGGACTCAGTCCTTCTCTCAGAGGCTTGGATTTCTATTTCTATTCTGCCAGAAAGAACCTAATCAAAGCTCACTGTTCCTGGTCAGCAAGGATGCATCCCCTAGCCCAGGGGTTCTTAACAAGGGGTCTGTGAGAATGAATTGAAATTCAAAAAAGACATTATTCTTGTGGGGACATGTTGGTGCGGGTGTGATATATTTATTAAATAATACACAGTATAGTGTCGACTTAGTAAGGGGTCCATGGTTTTCACCTGACTCGCAAAGGGGTCCGTGAAACAAAAAAGGTTAAGAACGCCTGCCCTAGCCATTTAAAAAAAAAAAGCTTATCTAGATAATGTTTTCCCCTGACTATAAAATTACCTATGCTCATTATGGAAAATTTTAGAAAACAGAAAAACATAAAGGAGAAGATGCAAAATCGTTTATAATCCCAATTCTCAGAGATACAACTTCACCTCTCAGAAACTGTCCACTCCATTGCCTGCTCCTCCCTCAGACCCTTTTTCCTTTGCTCTGCTTGCTTCCTACGTCTCTGGCTCTGTTTCATGGTCCCTTTTCCAGGTCCCTCTTCTCTATCTAATCATAAATATTGAAGTTCCTTAGGTTTCCATCCTATGCCCACATCTCCTCCCTGTCTACACTCTTTCCCTAACTGATCTCATCTACTTCAAGGTTTCACTTACTATATATGTAAATATATATTTTAAAAATATGTATATAATTCCCAATATTTATCTTTGTCCCAGATACCTTTTCCAAGCTTCAGGGCCTTATATCAAAAGGTTAAAATTACCCAACTCATAATAAAAACTATCATGTTGACAAAAAACAAAATTACACAGTAAAATAGATGGAAAAATATTCAATAAAAGATCATCTCTAGTTATAGACACTAAAAATTGATAAGATGAGAATAAAAGATTTTATAGAAATACTGAAAACAAAACAAAATCAACATATGGTTCAAATGTACCATATCTTATGCAAATAGGATAAAAATAGTATGGATTGAAATTGATGGATGGAAGAATTAAATCACCTTCTTAGAATGGGAATCTGCAAAATTTGACCCAGAACATTAGATTTGGCAAAAACAATGGCCACAAAAGAAAACTCACAAAGGCAGAAATGATCATCTGCAAGATTTGATGTGGACTACCACCCCTCCGCCCACCCAAAATACTAAACACTCACTCATTGCTGAGCTCAATGTAAATAATTTCAGAAAAATAAAAATGGAAATGGAAAGATGGGATTAGTTCAATTGTGCTATAAAAGACTGGTTAAGGGATAAAATCTTATCAGTGGACTCTTTATGGAAAAAAGAATAAATTTTTCCTCTGAAGAGGTTTTAAATATTGTGTGTGATGACTTCTTTTCCTCTTCTTCTCCACACTTTACACTGTAAAGTGAGGCAACTGATAAAAGAAAAACTTTTCGTGCAATTTAAACATCTCCCAGCTTTATTGAGCCATTCGTGAATCAGGCAGCATCGCATTCAGAAAGTAGAAGGGAACGCCACCGAGGAGATAGAAAGGGGAAGGTCATATAGGGCGAATGTGGAAACAAGTGAGGAAATGCTCTGATTGGCTGACATTAAGTTTCCATTTTACACAGGGGGTGCCTTGCAAAGTAGGGAGCAGATAAGCATTGATTAGTGTGGTGTGCTTGTCCATCCTGTTATGCTCTCCCTACTGGACGGAAACTAGTTTTATCACCAGGTGTTACTTATCAGTGACCCGACCCTGTAGGGTGTATTTTGTTTTCTCAGAAAACCCTGGCAGGTCAATTGTTTTTGTCCTCGGGAAAAGTCTTTCTAGGAAAGGGGTCTTCTCCCGGCAATGCCTAAAGCAGGTGGCATTTTATTCTACTTAATACAGCTAAACCACACTCTTCATCCACAAGCTCACAACAAGGCTGGGCAGCAAGGTTGTCTCCATGCACAAGATTCTGAATGCAGCTCCAGGGACCTGGGGCAGAGCAAACCTGAGTACCATCCATGCCCCTTGCAGACCTCTCCTGCTCTCTTCCCTTGAGTATCAAACCTAAGCCTACTATGCAGAGATCTCAAAATTGAAGACTTTTAAAGCATCAAGGCACTTTGGAAATCATCTCCTTCAGTTGTTCCTAACCTGGTGCCACAGAATCCTCGAAATCCAAATGCCCACCTAACTTGATTTGCAAATTGATTAAATAAAAGATGTGCTATTTATTTCAAAGTGCGACTAAATTAATTCTTGTGTTTTCTCAGCATGTGCCTTGCTTTATCAACAGATTCTAAAAGCCTAACTATTATCATATGGGAGTGCATGACATCGTTTTTAGATTCAAAGAGTTCTTTATAGCCAGCAGGATATATTTGATCTGATCCAATCCCTTTGATTTACAGATGAGGAACAGGTAAGTGAAGTGACTTGCTCCGGGCCACTTTTTCCTTCCTAAAGCCACCTTATAGTAGGACAATGACTATCAAGTCTCAGTGATTGTGTCCTACTGGTCTCTCTTCCCAGTCACATGGTCCTGATAGGAACTGCACTTCCCAGCCTCCCTTGCAGCCAGGGCGTCTATGTGACTAATGTGACTAAGTGCTCATAAATAGAATGTGCACAGAAATAACGTATGCAATACTTACCTAGAAAAAACCTTCTTGCCTTGAATTTGCTTTCTGCCTTTTAGCCTTTCCATTAGCCAGAATATGAATATGCTTATGACCCAGTTTTGATTTAGTAGACAAACCGAATACCCCGGGTGATGGGGGAGCAAGACAGTGGTAGGAACTGAGGTCACTGAGTAACTAAATGGAGTATAACAGCCCTTCAGCCTAGATCGTGAAAGGCGTGGTCCACGTCACTCACTCTTTTATGTCACTGTGCTTTGCAGAGTATTTGTGATGATTGCTCCACCTTTACTTGTAACTTATACAGTGACCAGACATTTCATTTTCCTACCCTTTGAGGCATTAAGAGAGGGAGCTAAGGTCATCAGCTTATTCAATTCTAGATTAGTCTGTATAGTGCCTGACTGGGGACTGGGGCTGGGGGGAAAGCCAACTCTGTGCTTTCAGATCGAGAGGGTAGATCTGGTTCAAATGTTATGAAAGTAAGCCATCGAAGTCTGACCCATATTTTAGGGGTCTCTATCACCAAACAAATATATTTTTTTAAATCCCCACCTATTTTATAATTCCTAGTGAAAGAATTATGTGAGCAGGCAGGAAAAAAATGACAACCATGCTGTGCATTTCAGTGAAAATTATTCATACCTTGATAGGCAGATATTAATTTAAAGTACATTTGACATATTAAAGTATTTTCATGTTGATTTTTTTAATTGCTTCTGCCATTCTCTTCTTTGTGCTAAGGGAGTTTTGTAACAGGTCTTCTGGTATATATGGGAAGAAAGAGAATTCAAAGTCACTTTGCTTTTTCTTGTTGAGCTCCCCACCTGACATTGCATCTAAACTCATATCCATTAGCAGCTGAGTTGAAAGATAAGGGCCTCTAAGCCTCAGGGTCTCCCTGAGAAATAGGGTGTGCCTTGGGGACTCTCTCTTCCTAGGTACACAAAGGGGTGAGAAGAGTGTTATCAACCCTTCTGCCAGGCCCCAAAATAAGGTTCTCCCACCCAGATAGTGTACTCATGGCAAGCTCTATGGAGCCCACAGAGATAGGGAAGAGATGTTCACTCCTGCCTTCCTCTCCTTTTATCCTGCAAAGCAAGACCCACCCATTCCTGTTTTGGAAAGTACCACCTCCTCTCCCCAGTGCATCTTCAAGGAAGAATAGATTAAATGAGGTTTACTACTCTCTGATTTTAAAATCTCATACTTCCATTATTTCTAATTAGAATATCTTTCCCTCCAGTGGGAAAACAAAATACCTTTTGTCCTGTCTGCTCTATCTACCTGAATCAGTGTTTTGAAAATGAAAGACAATATTGAACAATTTTGAATGGCTGTAATGAGATAAATATTTAATAATTTGAAATATATTTCTTGTTAACAATCTGTTCATATTAATTTAAAGGTTGACAATACCTTCAAATAAATGGCAATTTAGGATACCATTATTTTATTGCTTTGCAATAGAGAGCAGGGGTATAAAAAACGTTTTCCTCACTAGACTCTGTCTTAAAACTAATCCTCATGCAGAGACAACCCTTTGACTAACTTTAATCATGACAGTTATTTTCCAGAATTTTAATTGTTGGCTCTTGCATAATAGAAGGACTTAACCTAAGTCTCAGACCATATCATAGACTGACACAGTAAGTCTTGGCTAGACCAGTAGTATTAGAACTTTTGATGCGACATTGGGTTGATGGCATCAAAAGTAAATGTACTTTGGGTCAATCGTAAATACAAAGTTCCAGTTAATTTGTTTTTAAGCTAATTCTCTCTATCTAATCCAGACACCAATTTAAATCATAGAAATCTCTTCCTTCCTTTTCTGGCAGAGGCAAAAAAATCAACATGACTTCTCTCCCATCTATAATATAGTCAGACAAACCAATATATTTTTGAAAACCATACTCAGAGGTAGTCAAGTTTAGAGACAAGGCTTTATTGTGACCGTTGATGATAAAGAGTGTAATAATTCATACATTTATCTTCCTCCCATTGTTTGACCCCAAAATGTTAAATATAAATATGTGATGGTCCTTCTGGACAAATGAGATCTCAGGAAGCAGGATTGCTTTATGATCAAACTAAAACCTATTCAATAAAAAGCCTTTAATAAAGCTGTGGTTTAAAACCAGTCCAAAGCAATGACATATGATAAATGTTCTTTTTCAAAGATGCACATTATAATCAAATTATAAGGATAATTCAACCCAATGCTTGTGTCGTTCCCAGGTTCACCATTTACATTTTGAAACTTCATGTTGTGACTCAAAACTGATAAGGAATTAACCCATAAAAGCAAGAGAAACAGTATCCCTTTCCCTACCTCACATGGAGAGAAGGCTGGCTGCCTCTACTAACATCGAGCGCACACGTGCCACAGCTAAACGTGCGCTTCCAAAGAGGCTCTGGGAACTAATTCTAAACGATCATTTTAGAAAAACATATTAAAAATTTATCCTTCTCTTTGGGAGAAAACTCCAAACCCTCCATTTTTAATCATCAAAAAATCCTTATTTCTGAAGTCAACGGTGAATACTGAAGCAAGCTGCTAGTTAGTCTTAAAGGGAAAGTGTTGCTAAATCACTGTCACCGCATAAATCAGGGTGGGCTCCACTTTGATGATTTGAGATCACTTAAATGAGGGTTTCCTCAAGGCCAGAGATTGGACCAGTTAGTGTTTCCAAGTTCCCAACAGATATTAATCAGAATTCAGGATAATCCTGGAAATTCTCAGCAATTCTTGAAAACATATATTATTCTTAAAATACTTTTGACATTCTTCATATTTATTATCATAATCATTTTCCTCCTTATCATGGATGTCTAAAAAATTATTTAACTAATAAACATTAACCTGAGTAGTTTTTACAAAGAACTGTAGCCTATTAGCACGTAATCAAACACTGGAAAATACCAGTAACATTATTGGGTAGTATTCCAATAACATCCGGCTGTCCTGGAAAAGTTAAGAGCACTACACAGAATCATAGTCTAAATTGCCAATTTAACATCTTATTTTGCTTCCAAAACTCACTCTTTCTTGGAATACCACTCATAGGATTTGTATAATGTAAACTACACACAGAAATGTATTAATATTTATCTTATTTGCAAGAATGACTCACCATTCACAGCAGATTGGGCCACGAACTCATACTTAGCCTCAGCTACAAGCAAGCCTGACTGATTAGATTGTGACACTTCTCTCCTCTGTGTTCTTAACCAGGTTCTCAGAAATATCAACCTTCATCTCAGAACCCACGTGAACGTTTACTGCTCGTGCATTCAACTTGCTGTCAGTGTATTTCGTCTACCCAGTGAAGTTCCTGTGTTGAGCTTTATGCTTTAATTCTCACAAGAGAATTATACTTTTTCCCCTTTCCTCAATTTCCTGACATATTTTTCTGGGAATACAAGAAAAACACAAATTTCCTGAGAGATTTCAGGACAGAATTCCCATGCTAAAACACTAGGTCTGATAGAAGAAAGATCAGTGAAATAAAGCAGAGTTTCATAATAGCATTTAGTTGTATTTTCAAGAGTTACCCAGCAAAAAGAGTAGGAATATGGAACATGGCTCTTTGCCATCTCTTCCCTTAAAATCTCACACCGTCTCTCTGTTCCTCAATTCTCTTTGCTCCATATAGACATTATCTCCCTTCCCCAATACCAAATCCCCTGGGAGTTTAGTTTGGTTTCAGCTCATCCCTAGTCACAAAACAGACCCTGGCAAGGCTGGGTGTTCCAACAGTGCTGAACCCCTGCAGGGTGCCTGGAGGTGGAGCTAATGCAGGCCCTTGTCTCTGCTTTCAACCCCATAGCAGCTCCCCGTCTATTGGCTTAACACATCTGGTTTTTTACCAAAAAGAACTTTTTGTTTGTTTAAAGAAACCGTTCTCCTGCTTAAAAAAGAAAAGGTCTGAAAATTGCTAACTAAGAGAGCCCTGTGAGGCCTTGGTGACCCCCAGAGGGGCAGATCTCTGGGAGACTGGATCCGTTTCAGACAGGACCTAAACTTCAGTGCAGGATGAGGCCACGGGAAAGTATTGTCTGGGACCGGGAAGCCAGCAAAAGCCAGCTCTCCTCTGAGTGATGAACACGTAATCACTCAGTCGTTGAAGCCCAACTGAGGACTGAACCAGACCTGCTCAGTCTCTCTGGCCATACGTAAGCACGTGAACCACTCCAGTAGACTGGAGGCAAAGCCAGAACGAGAAAGATCTGCAAACTCTCCATTGCTTTGTAAGTATTCCCCACTCCACCCCCGCCCCCGCAAAAAGTGAGTTTCACATGATATTGTAAACACCTCCATGGAGATTGCAAACTGGGCAGGGCATATTCTCTCCCCTCCTCCTCCTCTTCCTCTTCTTTGTCATCTTCCTCCTTCCGTGCCTGCTGTGCTTCCCCTCCCCAGTGTCTTTGCTCCCACGGAAGCCTTGATGTGGGTGTCCATCCACACACCATCTCTGCTTGTTCAGATCCACACGCTTGAGCTGCCAGTGTTCCTGAAGTCATCTCCAATTCCCCTGAAAGTGGGGTGATCCATCACTGCACATATTACCCTGCCTTTCAAATAATACATTCTCAATAAATATAAGAAATGAATTAAACTGCATTCCCCACTCTGCAAACACATATAATGGTTTTTATGTAGCCAGTTTGGAAAATAGGTTATTGACTAACCTACCAATAGAAGACCAAGCAATCATCCCAGAATATTTATTTTCCTTTGGGTCTTGATTGCAAAGGCATGCATGTTCTTATGCAAAAAAAAAGAGAAAAAAAAAGGAAGAAAAGAAAAAGAAAGAAAGGAAGGAAGGAAGGGAGGGAGGAAGGAAGGAAAGAAAGGAAAGAAAGGGAAGAAAAGAAAAAGAAAGAAAAGAAAAGAAAAGAGAAAAGAGAAACAAAAAAGATCCCGGATTTTATTCAAGTGGAAAATGTTTCCATATTTTTCTCATAATTTCACATATGCTCATTTTATAAAGTTTTCAAATCTTCTGCTTAGCATTGTCAGAGAAAATCTCAACAAAAACCTGATAGCCCCTTAGGGTAGCAAATCCACAGGCGGTGTTAGCAACAAGCATGTAGGCTGGGGAACACTAAGTGTAGGGTTCAAGACCACACACCCTCATCACTTATCTTACCATCCTGCCTCTGTGACTGACAATGCTAGAGCTCCATAGCAGCAAGTGAAGTGGAGAATTGACTTATGGTGAAGGAATTAGACTGCGGAAACATATGCACTGAATAATTCAAAACATCTGTCTTTGAATAAGCTGCAACTTTGGTGATAAAGAGGTATAGAATGGAACACTGGCTATGATCAAGGGCATGGGGGACAGATAAACCTCTCTTGGAATCGACTCTACCACTAGCTTTGTCACCACTCTCTGCCTCAATATTCCCCTCTGTAAAATGGGAATAATAATAAGTACCTTTAGGGTCATGACTAGTAGACAAGAAACCTTGTCAGCTCTGTGAGAACAGGGATCATGTCTTGTTTACAATTGTTTACCAAGTTCTTGACACATAGTAGGCACAAACTCCTCTGAAGTCACAGAGCAAGTATTCAGGAGGAGATATAAATGTCCTAATAAACATCGGGGAGGAATTCCCACATGGGAATACTAAATTTAATGGGAGAGACAGATCAATGAAATAATGCAAAGTATCATAGTAGCATTTTCTTGTATTTCAGTCGGTACCCAGCAAAAATACTAAGATCATGGGAAAAGGATGAACAAATGAATAAATAAGGGGACTAGTTAAATCCCCTTATTTATTAGCACAATGTTTGGTACATATAAAGAACTTAATAAATGGAAGCTTTAAATGCATATTTTATAAAAAATGATAACTAGAAGATCATGTGCTGCAGAGTCAGTGCTGTCTTTGGACAGTGTCTGGCTGATGTCCACATTTATCATTTTGCATAAGGTAAAAAGGACTTGACTTTTAGGCTATGCTGTCACTTCTGGAGGACACTTTATGAAGGGCTTTTCCCAAACTTAGCCACTGCATTTGAAAACTTCACAGGATTTTCCTTCAGCCTATAGAGAGCTAGGACATTCAGAAGAGTTTTGGAATAATTTATACTTACCTCAAAATTCCAGAGGCTTATTTTCTATTTCATGCCCTACTACAACCTCTTCTTGGGCTGTTCACTCTTCCTCTTAACACAGTCCTCCTCCCGAGGGTTATGTGGAAGAGAAAGGAGGTGAAGTGAGTGTCAAGGGACTTCCTTTTCTTCTGGGCTATTCCGGGCAATTTACTTCATCCTTTTGCAAAATATTTCCTGAGCACCTACCAAGTGAGGAGCCCTGAGAATACAATGGTAAACAAGACACAATCGCTGCCCTTTGCAAGGAGATGATAATATCTTCTACAGTCGGATTTGGGGAAAGCTAAGGTAGGAGTGGTAGGATAGCAGAGGGCAGCTCTACTGCCTCCCAAGCATTGGCTGAGATATGGGGCACTCATCTGCCCTCAAATTTCTTCCTCGCGGGCCAGACATGGGAAATATCACTATTTCATTAGAAAAGAGCTGCAAGAATCCTGAGGTCAGCCAGTAGGACGCTCCCTCCTTTAACAGATGTGGCACTGAAGTCCACATCTTCACAGGGATGAAGTGCGTACTCCATACTATAAAGCTGATTTGAAACAATACCAAAACTGTCAGGCAAGTCCAAAACCAGACTCAAGGCCTGTTGGGTTCCATTCGGCACTAACTGAACCACATGTGCCCCGCAGGCATCTGCCCTTTTGGATTAGAACAGTCTCCAGAAAATAAATGCCTTGGGAAGAACTCTTCATTCCAGCACTGCTGACACACCAACTCAGATGATTCCACACAGTTTGCCAGTTATCAGGAACCTATTTCTGTTCTCACAAGCCTCAGAGGTTCTGAGTCACCTTCTCTTGCAGCTGTCTGACTAAGGCCACCTCACTGGGAGCCTGGCTTTAGTAACAAAGCAGCTAACATTTATACAGTGTTGTTTTGATGTGCCCAGGACTGTTCTCAGAGCTCTTACATATATTAACCTATTTGTTCCTCAAAAAAACTTTTGAAGTAGTGAGGTACTACTATGGACCCCATTTTACAACTAAGGGAACTGAAGCACAGAGAGGTTATATAAATTCCCTGAAGTCACAGAGCAAGTTAGTGACAGAGCTAGAATTCA
>JAQZBX010072474.1:0-15066 GCA_029593785.1 Cabassous unicinctus | reverse complement strand
TTATTTATCCCCACCTTGCTGCTTGTGCTTGCTGTGTCCATTCGCTGTGTGTTTTCTCCGTGTCTGCTTGTCTCCCCCTTGCTGTGAGGTCCCACTGCATCAGCCCACCGCGCCGCGTGGGCTGGCCTGCCCTCACAAGGAGGCCCCGGGAAGTGAACCCGGGGCCTCCCACATGGTAAACGGGGGCTCTATCCATTGAGCCACACCCGCTTCCCTATATATTCTTTATGTATATATATTTTTCAGACCTTTTACATTGATTGAGGTTTGTTTCTGACCAAGTATCGGGTCTGTTGTGGCGAGTATTCTGTGTACATTTGAAAGGAATATGAATTCTACTGTTGTTGGTTATAGTGTTCTATAAATGTCAGTCAGATTTAGTTGATAGTGTTGTTTTCAAGTCTTCTGTCTTTACTGATTTTTCGTTTTTTTTTTATATCTATTGTGTCTTGATTTTCATTTTTCTGAAAGTATTTTGTCATTTTCCTTTTTTTTTTACAAATCAGTTTTATTGATGCATATTAATAAAGCATACAATTCATCCAAAGTGTACAATCAAAGGTATTTAGTATAATCACATAGTTGTGCATTCATCACTTTAGTCATTATCATTTCCCTTTTGATTTCTTCTTTGACCCATTGGCTATTTAGCAGTGTGTTGTTTAAATTTCTCCATTATTGTAAGGTTCCCCAATTTTCCCGTGTTATTAACGTCTAACTTTATTCCATTTTGGGCAGTGATCATGCTTTGTAGTATTTCTATGCTTTTAAATTTATTGGTGTGTGTTTTATGCCCAGTATAGGGTCTGTCCTGGAGAATGTTCTAGGTGTGTTTGAGATGAATTGTTCTTCTTGTTCTACCAATTATAATTGGTGGATTTATCTATTTCTTCTTTCAGCTCTCTCAGGTTTTGCTTCATGTATTTAAAAGAAAACTATTCTTAGGTATAAATACACTTAGAATTATTTCATCTTGATTAATATACCCCTTTATCATTATGAAGTGATTTTCTTTATCCCTAGTCTGAAATCTACTATGCCTGATACTAATATAGGAACCCCAGCTTCTCTTTTGAGCAGAACTAGCATGATATATAGCTTTTCATCTTTTTCATGTAATTTATGTGTCTATATTTAAATTACATTTCTTATAGACAGCATATTGTTGGGCCTTTTTTTTTTAAAGATTTATTTATTTATTTATTTATCCCCCCCTTGCTGCTTGTGTTTTACCGTGTCCATTCGCTGTGTGTTTCTTCTGTGTCTGCTTATCTCCCCCTTGCTGTGAGGTCCTGCTGCATCAGCCCACCACGCTGCGCGGGCCAGCCTGCTCTCACAAGGAGGCCCCGGGAAGCAAACCCGGGGCCTCCCGCATGGTAAACGGGGGCTCTATCGATTGAGCCACACCCGCGTCCTGCTGTGAGGTCTTGCTGCATCAGCCTACCACGCTGCGCAGGCCGGCTGGCCTGCCCTCACAAGGAGGCCCCGGGAAGCGAACCCGGGGCCTCCCATATGGTAAATGGGAGCTCTATCCATTGAGCCACACCCGCTTCCCTGGGCCTTGTTTTTTAAAAACCTGTTGTTTTAGTTTGCTGAAGGTTGCCAATGCAATATACCTGAAATGGATTGGCTTTTATAATAGCAATTTATTAGTGTAGAAGCTTTCAGTTCCAAGGCTATCAAAATGTCCAAATCAAGGCATCATCAAGATTTGCTGTCTCACCAGGTTGCAGCTGTGGGCAGTCAGGCATATGGCTGTATCATCTACAGATGCTTTCCCTTGGAGCTCAGCTGTGGTAATCAAGCACATAGCAGTGCATAGTGGCAGCCGGCTTCTCTCTCCCCTCTGCCCCAGGCCTGTAGTTAGTTCTGCTTCAGGTTGCTCTGTCTGTAGCTTCTCTCTGTGGGTTCTCTCTCTTTCTGCAGCTGCAGGAGATCCGGGAGTCCTCTCTCACATGGCAGGGTAAAATGGCAACTCTACTTTCTGCCTTCTCTTCTGTTTATATAGGACTACAGTAAAGGATTAAGACCTAACCTTGGTCCTGCAATCTCATCAAAGGCCCTTAACTGAAGCAAATTAAAAGTGATCTAGGGAAGCAGATGTGGCTCAACCACTTGGGTGCCTTCCTACCATATGGGAGGTCCCGGGTTCGATCCCAATGCCTCCTAAAAGAAGATGAACAGACGCCGCCTCCCACCGCAACAGAGCTAGACGCTGCCTCCTGCTGCAACAAGCTGGACTCCGCCCTCGCCGCAACAAGCAGAGGCCACAAACTAGCAGACCCTGCAGCCCACGGGGAGTGGATATGGCTCAGTCCATTGTGCACTTGCCTCTTATGTGGGAGGTCCCAGGTTTGGTTCCCAGTGCCTTCTGGAGAACACGAGCAAACAAATGAGCAGACAGACGAGTGAACCATCTGGGGGGAGGGGGGGACAAATAAAGAGAAAAATAAAGTAAATTTTTAAAAAAGTAATCTAATCAAAAGTTCCCTTAACTGAATCTAATCAAAAGGCCCTTCTACTATGGGTTTACAGGCACAGGAGTGGGTTGCTTTAAGAACAGGATTTTCTGGGGTCCGCAAAAGACTTAAACCAGGACACCCATTCTAACAATCTCTGCCTTTTAATTGGGTTATTTAAACCATTTAAATTTAATATGATTATTGATATGGTTAGGTTTGAGTCTGTCATTTGTTACTTATAGTTTGTTTCATCTGTTCTTTGTTCCCCTTTTCCTCTTTTTCTTGAAGCTTTTTATTTTGAAATAATTTGAAACTTACAGGACAGTTGCAAAAATAATACAGTCCTATACAGAGAATACCAACATTCCCCTGACCTCCGGATACCCCCACCAGATTCACAAATTTTAACATTTTGTCACATTTGCCTTATTATTCTATCTACTCATCTATCTGTCCGTCCATTGATGTGTCTGGCTATCTATATGTTTGTCATTTTATCTGTATATTTTCTGAACATTTGAGAATAGGTTGTATGCATCATGCTCCTGAACCTTCATACTTCATGTACATTTCCTGTGAACAAGGATATTCACTTATGAAACCATCTGAAATGCAGTTCTCAAGTTCAAGCAATTTAACATTGATATAAAGCTTACAGTCTGTATTCCAATGTTCCATATGTCCCAGTAATGTCCCTTTGAGTCTTTTCTCCTCTGTTATTAGATCCCATCCAAAATCATGTATTTGTCATTGTTGCTTTAGTTGTTTGCTTCCTTCCATCCTCCCTCCCCCCCTTTTCTCTTTCTTTCTCTCTCTCTTTCTCTTCTTTCTTTCATTGTGGAAACATATATGCAATATAACCTTTCCCTCCTTAGCTACTCCCAAGCATTTCGTTCAGTGGGATTAATCACATTTAAATCCTGTGACACCCTCTCTACCATTCATTACTAGAACTTTCCCATCACCCCAAACAGAAACCCTATACCCATTATGCGTTAACTCCTTATTCTCCCTGTCTTTTGTAACCTTTACTCTACATTTTGTCTCTAAGAATTTGCACATTCTCTGATACTTCCTTTGTGGTTACCATGGAGCTTAAATTTAACCTCCTAACTCTATAATAATCTTGTTTTTTTTACCATTTTAACTTCAATAGCATACACAAACTATGGTCTTCTACCCCTCTGTGCCCTACCTTTTTTATTTGTCACAAATTATGTATTTCTATGTCATGAGTCCAAAATCATTGAATTATCATTACTTTTTATGCATATGCCATTTAGATCCTGAAGGAAGTAAAAAGTCAAGTTACAAATTAAAAATACAGTAGTACTGGCGTTTATATTTACCCATGTCATTACGCTCACCAGAGATCTTTATTTCTTCATGAGTCTTTGGTCCACTGTCTGTTGCCCTTTCCTTTCAACCGGCACTACTCTCTGTAGCATTGTCTGTAAGGCCAGTTTATTGGTGATGAACTCCCTTAGCTCTTGTTTATCTGGGAATGTCTTACTCTTGCCCTCATTTTTGAAAGACAGTTTTGCCAGATACAGAGTTCGAGGTTGGCAGATTTTGCTTTCAGTACTTTAAATGTGTCATCCCACTGTCTTCTTGCCTCTGTAGGTTTGAAAGTGAAATAAGAACTTAATCCTATTGAAGCTCCCTTGTATGTGACACGTTGTTTCTCTCTTGCAGCTTTGAGGATTCTTTTTATGTCATGCAATTGACAGTTTGATTATCTTTTATCTCAGTGCAGGTCTATTTGGGTTTATTCTATTTAGAGTTTGTTGAGTGTTTTGGATGTTTATATTCATGTCTTTCATTAAATTTGAGAAATTTTCAGCCATTATTTCATTGAATAGTTTCTCTGCCCCTTTCTTTCTCCTTCTGGGACTCCCACAATGTATATATTGGTACACTTGATGGTGTCCCACAGCTTCCTCAGGCTCTGTTCACTTTTGTTCATTCTTTTTACTTTCTGCTCCTCAGACTGAATGATTTCAATTGTCTTATCTTCGGGTTCACTAATTCTTCTGCTAGCTCCAATCTGCTGGAATTCCAGCTGGGGAAATTAATTTTTGTTACTGTGGTCTTCAGCTCTTTTGGTTTAGTTTCATAATTTCCATCTTTCTATTGATACTCCCTTTGTGTTCATCTATTGCTTGCCCGATTTCCTTTAGTTCTTTATCCATGTTCTCTTTTAGGTTTCTGAGCATATTTGGGACCATTTAAGAAAATAATTTGTGTGATGTGGTGGTTTGAAGTTATATGTACTCCAGAAAAGTGTAGTCTTAAATTTAATCCATTCCTGTGCACATGAACCCCTTGTAAGTAGGACCTTTTGATGAGGTTACTTTAGTTAAGAAGGTGTGGTCCACCTTAATCAGAATGGGTCTTAATCCTATTACTGGAGTTCTTTGTAAGCAGAGTGAAATTCAGATAGATAGATAGATAGATAAATAGCCATAAGAAGGAAAAAGCTGAAATTCAGCAGAACCCAGAAGGGAACAGACAGGCCAGGAGAGGCTGCCATGTGCATTTCCATGTAACAGTGGAGCTACAGACCTTGGATTGCCAGCAGGTAGCCCCAGAGTGCCACAGTCTTTGAGGAGAAAGCATCCCCTTGATTTGGACTTTCTTTTACCTTCAAAACCATGAGCAAATAAATTCCTGTTGTTTAATCTGACCCATTTCATGGTATATGCTTGAGCAGCCTAGGAAACTAAAACATTTGGTATGTCCCAGGTCTCTTCTTTCTTGTTGATGATTTCTAATGTTTTAATCTTCTCCTTTACCTGGGCCATTACTTCCTATTTCTTTGTATGTTTTGTAATCTTCTGTTGAAACCTGGATGCTTGGTATTTTAATGTGTTATTGCTGGAGTTTAAACTCAGGCATATGTTCTTTAAGCTGTAATATCTAGTGTTATGACAAAGCTTTCCTTGATTCCCAGGAGCTAACACACACACACACACACACACACACACACACAAAAAAAAAAAAAGGAAAAAAAGAAAACACCTTTCCAAGTCCTTGCAATTGACCTGTGTAAGTGCTCTTCTTCAGAGCTTAGCCATACAGTGAGTTTAGAGAATAGTGCAAAGTAAAACATAGACTCCTCTGGTCCTTTCTACACATGCATCTTGTCCTGGACATGTGCATGTAGCCCTATGAATTCCCCATTTACACGAATATCCCCTCTTTCCTAGGACCATGTTTCTTCACTGTCTTGGGCACTACATTGTATGTCCCACAGCCAGCAATCCTTAGCCTTGGGCGGCTGCAATCTGACTGTTCTTTAATATAGCCCTATGTAGGAGAGCTATGTGAGCTATGTTCTACACTCGGGGCAAGTTCTGGGATGGGGAGCCCACCACAGGTATCTTGGTTCAGTCCTTCATCCTGCCACCATATTGTCACAGACATAACATGCCTCTAATTTGTGCACAAGGGTTTCTCTTGCTTCCTCTGGAATCAGGATCAGAGATCTGCACTGGGAGCACATGTTGGCTCTCTGCTGAGTTGGTGAGGGGATAGGGAAGGGGCCAGTAAGGGTACCAGGAGATCCTACCACTGCTTCCTTTTTCTTGATTTGGTGCTTGCCCTGTTACTGCAATCCTTTAACTCTTTTCTGATGCTTTGAGAAAGATGTTTCTGCCAGTTATTGTTAGTTGTTGAAAGCTTCTGTGGGGAAGTAGATGTGGTTCAAGCGATTGGGCTCCCATCTACCATATAGGAGGTCCAGGGTTCAATTCCTAGGGCCTCCTGGTGAAGGTAAGCTGGCCTGTGCGGCAAGCTGGCCCAAGCAGAGAGCTGGCCTGCGCAGAGTGCTGGCCCGCTCAGGAGTGCTGGCCTGAGTGGAGAGCTGGTGCAGCAAGATGACATAACAAAAAGAGACACAGAGGAGAGACAATAAGAGACACAGCAGACCAGGGAGCTGAGGTGGCGCAAGAGATTTGAGCGCCTCTCTCCCACTCCAGAAGGTCCCAGGATTGGTTCCCGGTACTGTCTAAAGAGAAGACAAGCAGACACAGAAGAACACACAGTGAATGGACAAGGAGAGCAGACAGCGAGCGCAAAAACAACGGGGTCGGGAGAAATAAATAAATCTTAAAAAAAAAGAAAGCTTCTATGGGGGACAGAGTTTTGGAGTGTCTCATTCCATTGTCTTGATTGGAATCAGGCCAAGAATTGTCTTCTGCCTTTTATTGGATTATTTTTTATGATTTCATTTTATCTTTTTTGTTGGTTTGTTAGCTTTAATACTTTGATTTGCTATTTTACTAATTGTTTTAGGGTTTATAGTATATATCTCTCTTGTTTTGTTTGAATAGCTTCCCACTGTCCCTCCCCCTAGCCCCTGTTAACTTCTAATATGCTTTCTTTCCTTATGAATTTGCTTATTCTAGGTATTTCATGTATGTGGAGTCTTAAAATATTTGTCCTTTCATGTTTGGCTTATCTCACTTAGCATAATGTTTTTGAGGTTGGTGACAGTTTGATATTATTTATGAATTCCAAAAAGAGATATTGATTATGTTTGTAAACTGGTCTGTTCCTCTGAGCATGACACCCTTTGATTGATTTAAATTTAAAGTCTTTATGTTTGCTTGATTAAATCAAGATTAGGGCTTTAATTTGACCACGTCATTAGGGCAACTCAGTTTGAGTCTCCGCTCCCTTTCTGGGCTGTATAAAAAGATAATCAAGAAGACAGGGAAGGAGACACACGGAAGAAATATGCAGAGGAATAGAGAGAGTATCATAGACACGGAAGAGGAGAGACCTTGTCAGCTCTGATCCTGCGGTCGCAGGAAGAGAGATGAGCCATTCGCCTGATAGTTTACAGCTGACCTTGTGAAGAAACCAGAGCCTTGTGAAGAAACCTTGTGAAGAAATGAGCCCTCCAGCTTACAGCAGAGATGGGAAGAAGCTGGGCCCATGGAGCCTTAAGAGGAAAGAGGAAGGCTTGAACCCTCATGGATATCGGCAGCCATCTTGCTTCAACACGTGGCAACAGGCATTTGGTGAGAAAGTACCTCTTATGGTACCTTGAGTTGGCCTCTTTAGGGCCTTGTAACTATAAGCTTCTACCCCAAATAAATACCCTTTATAAAAACTAACAGATTTCTGGTACTTTGCATCAGCACTCCTTTGGCTGACTAATACAAGGTTCATCCATGTTGTAGCATATATCAGTACTTAATTCCTTTTATGGCTAAATATTGTTCCATTGTATGTATATACCACATTTCATTATCCATTCATCTCTTGATGGACGTTTGGGTTGTTTCTGTCTTTTGGCTGTTTGTGAATGCTTCTATGAACATTGGTGTACAAGTATCTGTTTGAGTCCAGGCTTTCAATTCTTTGGTGTATATACATACCTAAGAGTAGAATTGTGGGGTCATATGGTAATTCTATGTTTAACTTCTTGAGAAACTCCTGCATTTTTTTCTCTTTCAGCCACACCATTTTACATTTCTACCAGCAATGCAGAAGGGTTCCAGTTTCTCCATATACTCGTCAACATTTCTTATTTGTTTATTTATTTATTTTCTTTTTAAATAATAGCCATCCTAGTGGGTATGAAGTGGCATCTCATTGTGGTTTTGATTTGCATTTCTCTAATGGTTAATGATATTGGGCATCTTTTCATGTGCTTATTGGCCATTTGTAGATCTTCTTTGGAGAAATATGTCTATTCAGTCCTTTGCCTTTTTTAAAATTTGGGTGGCTTGTCTCTTTGTTGTTGAGTTGTAACAATTTTTTATTCTGAATATTAAACTCTTATCAGATATATGATTCAGTACTGTTTTCTCCCATTCTACAATTTGTATTTCACTCTGTTGATGATGTCCTATGATGCACAGAAGTTTTAAATTTTGATGAAGTCCACTTTAGCTATTTTTGTTGTAGCTGCTTTAATGCTTTTGGTGTCATATCTGAGAACCCATTGCCAATTACAAGGTCTTGAAGATTTTCCCCTATGTTTTCATCTGAGAGCTTTATGGTTTGTAGCTTCTACAGTTAGGTAGTTGATTCATTTTGAGTTAATTTTTGTATATGGGGTGAGGTCAGAATACAATTTTATTCTTTTGCATGTGGATATCTAGTTTTCTTAGAACCATGTGTTAAAGAAACTTATTTTTTATTTTATTTTTTTTTGCCATTGAGTGGATTTGGCACCCTTGTTGAAAATCAATTGGCCATAGATGTGTGAGTTTATTTCTGAACTCTTATGCCTTATGTCTCACCTTATGCCAGTACTGCACTGTTGTGATTATAATATATATAATTTAACTTATCGTAGTTTGCCATCAAGTGATATTATTCCACTCACATAGTATAAGAACTTTATAATAGGGAACTTTTTCTCTTCTCCTCGCCTTTATGCTATTGTTATCTTGCATAAGAATACATTATTATTATTTTTTTGTTTAAATGGTCAGTTTAAAAAAAGATTTAAAGAATGATTTTAAAAATCTTAGGTATTAACCCATATAGTTATTATTTCCAGTCCAGATTTCCACGTATCATTTTTATTCTTCCTGAAGGATGTATTTTTTGACAATAGATATAACTATTATAATATTTAAAAATCTTTCATCAGTTGTAACAAGGGTAACTACTGTTTAAAAAAATAGTACAATTATTATTATTATTATTTTTTTTTTTTTAAGATTTTTATTTATTTATTTATTTATTCCCCCCTTGCTGTTTGTGTCCATTCGCTGTGTGTTTCTTCCGTGTCTGCTTATCTCCCCCTTGCTGTGAGGTCCTGCTGCATCAGCCCACCGCGCCGAGCGGGCCGGCCTGCTCTCACAAGGAGGCCCCTGGAAGCGAACCCCGGGGCCTCCCGCATGGTAAACGGGGGCTCTATTCATTGAGCCACACCCGCTTCCCTACAATTATTTTTAAAAAGTGCTATCTTTAATGTGTGTAGATGTTTTGATTAGCTTTACTGTAAAAGTGTGGAAGTGTACAGAGTTGATGGTAACACATCATAGTGAATAACAGCTGGTTTATATAAATGGGGATGTGGCTGCAAATGGCAGTCTAGGAATGTAAATGCCAATTGACAGAAAGCTAGAGAATAATCTAGGGACTGAATTGTACAGTAAACCCAGAGGTGGATGAGAATTGTGGTTGATGGTACAGATGCAAGAGTGCCCTTTGTGATCTAGAGCAGATGTATATCACTATTGCAGAGTGGTGGGAATGTGGAGAAGGATGGGAAAAATACAACTGGAGTGACCTATGGACTGTGGTTAACAGTAATAATGTAATATTCTTGCATCTATGCCAAAGATGTACTGTGTTGATAATGGGGGAGTATGGAAAATGTGTGCCAAATGTATGCTATGGACTTGGTAATAGTCTGATGATATTATCTTATAATCTGTAACAAATGTTCCACCACAGTGTGGTATGTTGGTAGAGGAGTGTTGTTTGGAAATTCTGCACATGTGCATGATTGTTTTGTTAAGTTTATAACGTCTGTTGTTAAAATATATTTAAAAAATAATAATAGGGTGGGTTGGGGGAAAAAATATACCAAATGTAAGACAAGGACTATATAGTAAGATTTTGACAATATTTTTTCATAATTTGTAACAAATGTCTCATGAAAATGCAAGGTGTTGGTGGAGGGTTGATGTATGGGACCCCTGTATGATGTTATGAATGTTTGCTTTGTAAGTTCACAACTTTTATTATACACTTGTTCTTTATGTTCATGTATAAGTCATATAATAATAATAATAGGGTGAGTTTAGGGAAAATACTTTAGTAGTAATATTTTGAGGATGCTCTTTAATCATTAGTTAAAAATGTTTAACAGCAGTGCAAAGTATTGATGGTAGGGTGAGGTATGAGAGTCCTGTATGATGCTATGTATGTTTGTTTTGTAAGTTCACAACTATTGCTGTACACTTACTGTTTATGTATGTTCATGTATGCGTGAGATACTTCAATAAATTAAAAAAAAAAGTGCTATCATCGATAATAACAAATGTTCCACACTAATGCAAGGTATTGGTGGTAGGGTAGTATACATGTATCCTGTATTTTATGCATGATTGTTTTGTAAACTCACAACTTCTCTAATATATAAAAGACCAGAGGAATAAAAGCAGCAAAAGGGTTTGGCTCACCCCTCCTATTTCTGAATAAAATCCTTTTATCACTCCACTGTTTGGTATCACCAGGCCTTACATCAGCCTCACTTTCACTATTGGGTGGTCTTTGCATGAAGATGATGAAGATGACAATGACGGCAATGACATCCAGTATTTGTTGCATATATACATTGTGCCAAGAATTGTCATAAACACTTTTCAAATCCTATCTTAATTCTCACAGCAGTCCTATGAAGTAGCAACTATTATAGTCTTCAGGTGAGGAAACTGAAGCTCAGATGTGCTGAGTAATTTGCTCAAGTTCACATTGCTGTTGACAGGTAGACCCAAGATTTGACTCTAGATCTATCTGGTTCCAAAGACCATAATCTTAACTACTACTTTAAGGACCCCAGGTTGGACACCCAAGGCGATAGAGCAATGCTCTGATGAGGCATTTATCATGAAGTAACTTGATCTGACAAATATTTATGGCCAGGCATTCCCTTCCTGTTTGGGGATCAGAGAGTGTTACAACCCCCTCCTCCATTCATTCAACAAATACTTATTGAGTATTGACTATGTGCCAGGCATTATTTAAAATGCTAAAGGGTATGGCGATGAACAAAACAAGTCCCTGTTCTCAATGTAATAATGTAAGATGGATCACAATTAAACTAATACAGAATATGCCAGGGGATGATAAGCACCATAAAGCAGGGAAGGGAGATTGAGAGTGATAGGAGAAGAAATTGCTATTGTGAACAGGTTGGTCAAGGAAGACCACTTTGATAAGGTGATATTTGAGCAGAAATCTGAAGGAAGTCAGGGATTGAGCCCTGCATGTGTCTGGGAGAAGAGTGTTCCAGGCAGAGGGAACAGGGGTACAGAAGAACTAACCTGGGAGCATGCCTGGCATGCTTGAGGAACAGCAAGGAGGGCAGTTTTGCCCAGACTTGAGCCTGCTTCCCCCTTTAGTAATTTGCAGTGAGGTAATCAGAGGTGTTGCTGAAAGTTATTCTTCTCACTGGTTTCACAGAGAAATGAAAGGAAGTAACTTTTGTTGTGTTTATTACATGACCTTGTTTTTATCCTTATAACATCTCTGAAAAGTAAGTATAGAAACACTATGGTCTGCTGCCTCCAAGATCTATGTTCTTTCCACTATACCATGTAGCAGTGAGCTGTATGACCTCAGATTAGTATTAAGTCCTTCCTTCTTAAGAGCTCAGAGCACCTGGAAACCAGGACTTCAGGTCCTCAGCCACCCATCATTCATCCTTCCAGCAGCCATTAGCGGAGAGCTCCTGGTTTGTCAGGTTCATGCTGGACACTGGGAAGATACACAGTCCTAGCCCAAGAGTCGTGTCTCTCTCGTCCTCAGCCAACTGCGGCTTAATCTTTACTTCCTGCCTCCACTCATGCTTCACCATGCTCTGGTGTTTTCCTGCTTGACAGCTGGCTTTCAAGCTGAACCCTCCAGTTTTTGCCCAATGACTAAGTTAGAGTGAACAAAGTAACTATGATCCTGTTATTTCCCAAGGAATGGAATATCAGAGACTCCATAGGATGAGTCAGGTCATTGGAAGACTCCAAGGTGGGTTTGGGGGATTCAGGCAAAGGTCTAGCCAGTTCTCATTTGACCTAAACAATGTGTTTGACTATAAGTCTGCCGTATCCCCTGCCTCCAAAGGGAATTAAACTTCATCCAGCGTTGCCAAGAACCAGTCTCTCAAGTTTTCCTATAGTGGGATATAATTTCTAAACCCAGTAGATAGCCATTCCAGGGACACACAACAGATCAGATATGAGTCAAGGTCTGGTTGGGGCCTGTGGAAGCTTATTCAGAAATAGGCCTGTCAGCCATTTTGCCTACTTCCCCCCAACCAGAAAAACTAAGTAGAGTATTTGGAAATCAGATATGGAGGGATGGCAGAGGGGAAGAGTGTTAAATTGCAGCTGAAATCCACCTCATCCAACCTCAAGGGTTTCTCCTCCAGTGTCTACAAATATGCATCAATTAATGTAATTGTAGAGTTATTTATGGTGCCCAGCAAAGTGCAGCTGGATCCTAAAAGATAAGGTTGGAAGCAGAAAAAAAAAGCTCTGTTTTTGGTGTGTGATTTTGTTGTGGGGTCCCCCCTTCTGCCCCCGCCCTTTTCCTTCAGATGTTTCAGTCAGCTTGTGGTTTCCAGGTATCTGGTGGTCATGGCCCCTTCCAGCCTGCTTGCAGGTGTTCCTTCCTGACCAGTACTCCTCAAAACTGTCAAGGTCATCAAAATCAGGGAGAGTCTGAGAAACTGTCATAGACAAGAAGTGCCCAATGAGACCTGGCAACTAACTATAATGTGGTATCCTGGTTAGGACCCTGACCAGTATTCCTCAAAATTGTCAAGTTCATCAAAAACAAGGAAAGTCTGAGAGACTGTCACAGCCCAGAGGAGCCTAAGGAGACCTGGTGACTAAATGTATTGTGGTATCCTGGATGGGATCAATTTTGAGGCCATGAAAATGTCTGCATCAAGACATCATCACGATGATGCTTTCTTCCTGAATGTGCCAGCCATCCTGAACTCTTCTGTAAAATGGCAATGCACGTGGCGGCATCTGCTGATTTCTCCCTTCTCCTTAGGGTTTCATTGATTTCAGCCTCTGGCTTTGGTGGCTTTCTCTCCTGAAGGATGTATTTTAACATGTCTCATAATGTGGGTCTGCTGTTGATAAACCCTTTCAGCTTTCACGTAAGACTATTTTGCCTTCCTTTTTGAAAAATATGTTTTCTGTACCTCAGTTCATTTTCCCTGTACCACAGCTTAGAAACACTCAAGACAGTAAGCTTGGGGAATTACAGGTCACCCTGTTTGTTTCCTGTCTCAGGGATCACTGTCCATTGCCTGATGTCCATTGTCTTAAAAGTTTGGTTTCAGGGAATCGATGTGGCTCAAATGGTTGGGCGTCCATCTCCCATATGGAGGGACCTGGGTTTGATCCCTGGGACCTCCTGATAAAAATAAAGAAAAATATAGAAAGTACGCAGGCTGTCATGCCCCGCCGAGCCACACAGTAAGATGACATAACAGGAGAGTGACTCAAGGGAGAGCCAAGATAAGATGTGCTGAAAAACCAGAAACTAAGGCGGCACAGGTGGTAGGACGCCTCTCTCCCACATCAGAGGTTCCCAAGATCAAATCCCGGTGAAGACAGGAGGAGAAGGATGAGAAGAGAGGGCAGGAAACAGACACAGAGAATTGCCCAGTGAATGGACACAAAAACAGCAAAAACTATTATTAAAGAAGTTTTAGGTTACAGAAAAGTTAGGTTGATAATATAGGGGATTCCCATATACCCCACTCCTCCCCCGCTCACATTTTCCCCTATTAATAACATCTTACATTAGTGTGGTACATTTGTTACAATTGAGGAACAAATATTGAAGCATTGCTACTAACCTGTTTTTTAGTTTTATTACTGAAAAGTTGCAAAATAACACAATTCCCATAAACCCTTCACCCAGATTCTTCAACTAGTAACATTTTTCTCATTTGTTTAATTTTTTGTCCGTCTCTTTATATATACAGGCAGTCTTCACTTTTCACAGTACAATGTTAATTGTAATTCATATGTATTGGAAGTGAGGACATGGTTCTGATATGTACCAGTTTCAGTTAACATAGTATTTTCTATAGTTCAGTCTATATTTCTTAGATGCAGAAACATTCTCTTGCATAAGAACAATACAATTATAAAAATTAGGAAATTAACATTGATACACTGCTATTATCTTATCTATAGAAACTATTCAAATTTCACCAGTGTCCACTGATATCCTTTTTTTCCCTTTCTTTTCTAGGATCTAATCTGGCAGCACATATTGCATTTTGTTGCTGTGTATCTTTAAACTCTTTTAATCTCAAACTGTTTTTCAGTCTTTGTCTTTTATGACTTTTGCATTTTTGAAAATAGAGCATGTCTCCATTTGGATTTATAAGATGTTTACTCATGATCAGGTTCTGGCTATACATTTTTGGCAGGAATATCACAGAAGTGTTACTATGTTTTTCTCAGTGCACCATATCAAGAAGTCCATGTTCTTTGTTGTGACATTACCTATAATCATTTGATTTAAGAAGGAGTTGTATGCCACATTTCTCCACTGTAGGTTTACTGTTTTTTCCTTTGTAATTAGTAAGTATCTTTTGTAATGTTTTTACATTTTGTAAATGCCCTGTTTCTCAGTAAACATTGACCCACTAGTTTTATTTTTTTTTTTTTATTTTTTATTTTTTTTATTTTTTATTTTTTTAAAGATTTATTTATTTTTTATTTATTTATCCCCCCCTTGCTGCTTGTGCTTGCTGTGTCCATTCGCTGCGTGTCTTCTCCGTGTCTGCTCATCTCCCCCTCGCTGTGAGGTCTTGCCGCATCAGCCCACGGCACCGCGCGAGCCGGCCTGCCCTCACAAGGAGGCGCCGGGAAGCGAACCC
>JAQZBX010072473.1:0-15057 GCA_029593785.1 Cabassous unicinctus | reverse complement strand
AAATTCACATGAGAACACATTAATGCCATAGAATGCAATTAAATATTAAAAACATAGCAAGGTTTTAATTTACATTGTTTAAATTAAAAATCCATCAACAAAAAATGCTGTCTAACATAAATATTCTAAAACAAAGATTTAAGACTTTAAGATGGATAAACCCATTGTGACACTGAAGAATTAAACAATATTTTCCAGACAACAGTATTGTACAATGAAATAGATGAGCATGAATTATGTATCTCAAATGTGATGGATGCTATAAACCATATTGAAAATTAATAAAATGTAATGTTTTTTTAAGATTCAAAAAAATAATTACCTTTTTAAATATTTGTTATCATAAAACTATTATACAAAATAATTAATTATTTTTAATCAAGCTGCATAATAAAACAAACCCAAACCAAATTATTGTAAATGCTTTTTTTATAAAGATACACTTACTACAACTTCTGGGTTAAAAATAAAGAAGAAGCTATAACTTTTTTTTTTAATAATTATTTTTTAAAGAAGCTTTAGATTACATAAAGTTTACATTAAAAAAATAAGGTATTCCCATATGCCCCACTCCCTTCCCCTCCCACACTTACTATATCTTGAACAAATTTTGCTAACTCTAGAATAAGTTTAAATAGTACTCAGAAAAGAAATTTTAACATTAAAATCATGCATAGTAAAAGAGGGAAATTGGTGATACATGAAATGTGTTAATTTAAATCATTTTCAGTACTCATGTCTTGCATAACTTTTGCCAGAATGACCTCTATTTCATATTATTTGAAGCTATTTTATGTTTTTAAAATATTATTTCCCATGATTCATTTCTAGTGTATAAAATACAGTTCATTTTATATCAGATGTGATATTTTCACTTTACTAAACTTATTTATTACTGGCTTATTTTTCCTTTTCTGTAGGACAATCTCTAAGGGTGATAATGTCTAGAATGAGTCAATTTTGATGCTTCACTTCCAACCATAATGAAATTAATTTAATTTCTAGCTTTATAGCATTGGTGCACATCTCCAATTTTAAAGTGTGAAAAGATAAGTGTAATTGGAATATGAGAGGAGAAGAATGAGAAAAAGGAGCAAAATAAATATATGAGGTAATATAGGCCAAAAATTTTCCAGAGATGGTGACAGACCCAAATCCAAAGTTACAGAAAGCTCAGAGAACAAGAAAGAGTATAAATACAATAAAATATTCCACCTAGACTTATATTCAAACTGCAAGAAATCAAAGATACAGAGAAAAAACTTGAAAGTATCTGGATGGTGCCACCTTACCTATAGAATCCTATAGTTTAGGTTTACATTGAACTTATCACAGCAGTTACATAATCTAGAAGGGTATAGAGTGAACTATTTAAAGCACTGAAATAATAACACCACCCTAGCTAGCATCCTGTATTCAGTGAAAATGTCATTCAAATAGGACTTCCTTAGGCAAACAAAACTGAGCTAATTTGTCACCAGTACACCTGCCTTGAAAGAAATACTAAAAGAAATTCTTCAAAGGGAAGAAAAATGCTATAGAAAATAATCTTAAATATACATATAATGAAAAAGGGGCTTAGAAAAATTGTTACTTTATTGATCTAAATAAGCTCTTTTTTTTCAAGAAACATATATTAACATTATATTTGGTGATTATGCTTATACATAAATGAAATTAATGTTAGCAATATTATAATGAACAAAAGGGAGAATTTGAACATTACTTGCTATAAGGAAACTACATTCCCTGTGAAGCTGCAATGGTATTTGAAAGTGAAATTTAGATCAGTTGTAAATGCATATTGAAAATTCAACAGCAAACAATAAGAAAAGAAAAATAGAAGCAAAATATGCTATGGGAGGAAAAAATAGCTCAATAAAATGGCAATTAAAAGTAGAAATGGCAGGAAAAGAGAGAAAGATCAAGAATTAACAAAGACTAACAATGAATAGAAAATATATACACATATGTAAGATATAAATAATCACTTTAAAAATGAGAGACAGAATCAGTGTCAAAACAAAACCCAATAAGAAAACACATTAAATATAGTCATAGATAGATTACAAGTAAAGGTAGGAAGAAAGTATTATCATGCAAACAATAATCAAAAGAAAAGTTGGAGTAGCTATATTTATTTCAGACAAATCAGACTTCAGAAAAAGGAAAATTATCAGATATATAGAAGGGTATGGTATAATGATAAAAGAGTCAGTTTTCAAAGAAGTCATCCAAATCCTTAATTTGTATGCCATAATAACAGAGCATAAAAATAAATGAGGCAAAACCGATAGCACTGAGGAGAAACAAATTAACACACTACTACAGGATAATTTAACATACCTCTATTGTATCTTTTTTTATTATTATTATTTCTTGTTATTGCTATTGTGGCCTAGGAATATGATTTATAATATTTCTACACTTAAAATTTGGTAAAATGTTTTTTTAAATTACATAATGTGGTCTATGTGAATATTCTATTTGAGCTTAAAAAGAATGCATATTCAGCTGTTGTTGGATGGAAATATTCTCTAACTGTTGTATTAGTGAGGGTTCTCTAGGGAAACTGAACTAAAAGGAGATATCTGTAAATTGCATGAGATTTTATAAAATTGTCTCATGCAACCGTGGAAATGCCCAATCCAAATTCTGCAGAGCAGCTGCAAACCAGGGGGTCCAATGAAGGTCATTGGTGAATTCCCAGGAGATGCTGGCTGTCTGAAGTGGAGATGACAATTCTATCTGAATGCTGAAATCACTTTATCTGTTAAGGCCTTAATGGTTGGATGTGATGTCCTTCATTGCTGATGACAATCTCCTTTGTTAATTGCAGATGTAACCATCCATCTGAGCAATCAACTTACTGTTGATTAAAGTCCATGAACTGCCCTTGTGTTACAATTAGCCCAGTGCTTGCTTGACCAAAAAACTGGCCACCATTACCTGACCAGTTTACACATTAACTTAACCATCAAACCACACCTTGTCAACATGGCAGCCATACACATATCCTTAAACCATACTTGGTCTGTAAATAAAAAGAGTAACACACATGCACACACAGACACACACACACACAAACACACACACACACATATATATCTGCCTGACATTATTCAATTGTCATGTATAAAACTGGTAATGCACTAATTCCCTCCAGCATAAGGTGTAAGTCCTTGGGTTATATTCACTCTTAAACTTGACATCCTTAAATACTATGCCATGAAACTAATACAACTTATGTAATATGATAAGGGGAAAAGTTAGGAAAGAAAACAAAGATATTCATTTTGTGTACGTATATGAACATATTCACAACAAAACAAGGAGGAAATATTCATGACCATTACTATCCTCATTTCTGTAAAGGGACACATGGTCGAAGTTCATATTTATCACTACCTTCTTCCACTACCAATTCAATATTCCCTTTACCATCAGCAAACACTTCGGCTAGCCTGGTTCTTTGACTGGTTTGGTGAGCCAAATTTTCATTCCTGAATATTCTGGGCCATTTATAGTCTTGCTTGGATTGGTTTGTTGCAATTTTCCATTGACATTAAAAACAAGGCATGGTAGTACTAAGATACCCCAAGGGGATCTCCTGTATTCCAGGATAACACTTCTTTACCTCTGTTGAGTAGGAGCAGTCCTATTTCCCCTTAATAGTCGGATAATCATCCCAGTCAGTCTAGTAATCCCCTTCTTTGCCTGTTGATTCAGAGGCATGAGGAGCCCATAGTATCCAGGTGGGAATCTTAACTTCCAGTTCAATGGAAACATTGTTGTTTTCCCTGGTGGAAGCACTTCTCCTTTTGGATCGAAGACCTGCAGACCAACATAGCTTAAGGTTGCAAAGACAGGAAGAAAATATTTCTTGGTGCATCACTAGGGGTAATAGCAAGTGGTGCCACTCCCATTTCCACCCCTTGATTCCTGGACCCATGAATCCTGACTATGGGAGGTACAGAAGCATAAAGTGGATGCTGATTTAGTGCATACACAGACTCCAGGAGAACATTTTCTCAGTTCTGCCAAGTATTGCCAACTAGTTGGTGTCATAATTGAGTCTTCAAAAAGCCATGCTACTGAACTAACAATCCAGCTGCTGCATGTTGATGGGGAATATGGCAAGACCTGAATTCCTTGAGCATGGGCCCATTCCCACACATCATTTCCATGAAGTGGGTTGCTTGATCAGAAGCAATGCTGCATGGAATGCCATGGCAGTAGATAAGAATTTGATAACTACAGATGGTAGTTTTGGAAGAAGCATTGCATGTAGGGAAGGCAACCCCATATCTGGAGTATGTGTCTATACCACTTGGAACAATTTGCTGCTTTTTCCATGATGGAAGTGGTCCAATGTAATCAACCTGCTACCAGGTAGTAGGCTGATCAACTCAAATAATGCCATAACAGAGGCTGAGTCTGATCTCTGCTACTGGCAGATTGGGCAAAGGTCGTAGTCAAGTCATCCTTGGCAATGGGAAGTCTGTGTTTCTGTTCCCATGCATAAACTTCATCCCTACCACTATGGCCTCTTGGTTCATGAGCTCATTGGGCAATGCAGGAGTGGCTGGGGAAAGAGGCTGAGGACTAGGAACATCATAGGTCATGTTACCCACATGATTATTAAAACCTTCTTCTGCTGAAATCACGCTCTGGTGAGCATTCAAGTGGGACACAAATATTTTCATGTTTTTACCCACTCAGAAATGTTTATATACATACCTCTCCCCAGATCTCTTTATTACCAGCTTTGCAATCGTATTCTTAGAAATTCCTGACCATCCATCCAAACCATTGCCAACAGTCCATGAAGAAGTGTAAATATGCACCTCCAGACATTTCTAGTTCCAAGCAAAATGAAGAAGAATTTGAAAATAAAAGAAACAAATGTCTAGTAATAAATTTATGTAAAGATGTAAAGATGTAAAGGACTTGTACATAGAAAACTATACAAAATTGCTAAATGAATCAAAGAATACAAATAAGTGGAAGAATATTCCGTGTTCATAGATTGGAAGACTAAACATCATTATGATGTCATTGCCATCTTAATTTATTTACAGATTCAATGCAATCCCAATAAAAATTCCAATATTTTTACATAATTTGAAAAGTCAATTATCAAGTATATTTGGAAGGGTAAGGGACACTGTATAGCTAAAAACATCTTAAAAAAAAAAAGTAATTTGGTGGTCTCATGCTGCCTAACTGTAAAGCATACTAAAAGCTACAGTGATTAAAAAAAACTTTGTGGTATTGGCACAAAGAGAGACATTGATCGATGGAATCAAATAGAGAGTTCAGAAATAGACACACACATTTATAGCAAACATATTTGACAAGACTGTGAACTCCACTCAAAGGGGATGGAATAGTCTTTAAGACTGGTGATGGGAGAACTGGATATCCATATCCAAAAGAATGAATGAGATTCCCTATCTCACATCCTGTAAAAAAATTAACTCAAGATGGAGCAAAGACCTAAACAAAAATCTCCTAGAAGATAATGTAGAGAAACATCTATTGGACCTTGTGGTAGGCAATGGTTTCATGAACTTTACACCCAAAAGCACAAGCAAGAAAAGAAAAAAGAATAGATAAATGGGACCTACTAAAATTTAAAATTTTGTGCTCCAAAGAGATTGTCAAGAAAGAGAAAAGGCAGTTTTCTTAATGGGAGAATATATATGGAGATCCCATATCTGATAACTATCTAATATATAACTTTTATAAAGTAATCATACAACTCAATAATAAAAAGACAAACAACCCATTTAAAAATGAACAAGAGTCTTGAACAGACAGTTTTCCAAAGAGGAATTATGGATGACTAAATGTAAATTAAAAGTTTATCAACATAACTAGCTATTAGGGGAATACAAATCAAAACTACAATATGATATCATTTAATACCTGGTAGACTGGCTGCAGTGTAAAAAATAAGAAAACTACAAGTTGTGGAGAGGATGTGAAGAATTAGGAACATTTATTCACTGATGGTGGGATTATAAAATGGTGTATAATCTATGAAAGACAGTATGGCAGTTTCTCAGAAAGATAAGTATAGAATTTAAATATCCCACTACTTAGCATATAAACAGAATAATTGAAAACAGGGATACAAATATTATTTATGCATACCAATGTTTATAGTGGCAGCATTTACAATTGCCAAAAGATGGAAGCAACCCAGGTGTCCATCAACATAAGAATGCAATAGAAAATTGTTGTATATAAATACAATGGAATATTATTCCGCTGTAAGAAGAAATGAACTTTTGAGTCATGTGACAGCATAGATGAATCTCAAGGACCTTAGATTGAGTGTAATAAGCCAAAAACAATAGGGCAAATATTGCATGATCTAACTCTCGTGAATTAAGGACTGTGAGCATACTAATGGAGGTAGAGTCTGCAAGATTGGTTGCTAGAAGATAGGGGTGAAATAGAGATTGGTGAGGCAAAAATCTGTGTAGAAATTATAATTTGATTGATCATGTAGTTTGGTTTACTCATTATATGTTTTGTTCAACCCTCAAATGGAGCCCTTTTCTCTGGGGGCTCACATTCTTGAAGATCAGGGAAGTCTTTGATATAGCCATTTCTGGCCGAGTCTCAGATCACACTCTCTGGATAGGCTTAGAATTTTCCAAACTATCAATTTCTATTTTATCTGTTCTTAAGAATTCATTTTTCAGCTTATCTCTTTCCTACTGTATTTTACTAAAAGCTACAAGGGGAAACAAAGCTACACATTCCACATTTAGCTTGGAAATCTCCTCAGTTAGATATCCATGCTCATCACTTTCATGTTTGCCTGTTATCCAATATTAGACCTTAATTTTGTCAAATTCTCTACCACTCTAAGACAAAGATCACCTTCCTTCCAATTTCCAATTCTTTCTCAGACATTACTGGAAGTACCGATAATATCCATATTCTTACCAACATTCATTTACTGATGAATTATGCTTTCTCTAAGATAATACAAACTTTCTCTACAGCTCTCAGTCATTTTTTCAGCCCTCAAAATTCTTCCAACCTCTATGTATTATCCAATGCTAAAACTTTTCCCACATACTTAAATACATGTAATAGCAGCACCCCTGTTTCTGATACCAAAAATGGTTTTATTTTCCTGAATGCTGAAACCATCGGTTATCACTCCCAAGCCTTCAACTGATTGTTGAAGGCAATCTCATTAGTTGATTGTAGATGTAATCAGCCATAGATGATTACTGACAATTAAAATCCACAAAATATCTTTACAGTAACAATCAGGCCAGTGCTCACTTGACCAAACTGGATAACATAACACAGGCAAATTGACACATTAACTTAACCATCACAGATGTCAATATCTGTGAGTATGTAACTAATGTCAAGAGTGGCAGAAAATATGCATATCTTCTTCCTAGAATTCAGGACCATTAATACTGACCTAAAAAATCATATAAATATGTTTGTTGATTTATTTCTAAAACCCCATAATGAAGGTATAAATTTTTGCTTTTGTTGATTAGTAGCAGCTTTATAATATTTTTTATGACATATTTCCCTGAAGCTTCTGGCTTATTTAGAAAAAATATCCACTCTGAAACATCTAAGCTTCTCTTTATATGTAAGCTCTCAGAGTTTATAGCTATATTTTTTAAATTAACTTCTTTAAATGGAGCTAGCACAGTGTTAGACAATGAAAAAATATCTTGGCATAATTGTGGAATGAATTAATTAATATTTGTATCACCACATCATTTTTAAAACATGCATAAAATGCCATAACTTTTGGCAATTTGATACCTATAAATCATTTTATCTCTCTCATTTTATTATAAGACATTAACATCATGTATATATATTACAAAGCTATACATTTTAATTTTATAAACCACATTTATTTCACATCACTTGATATTTGGAACAGTACACACTGAGTCAAAAGTGTGTCACCCTAAAGTAAAAGTTTGATTTAGATTTAGATAAGATAGGTCATTGGATATCAGGAGAGTCTATATCATCCACCCAAAGGAAATGACATTACAAGTATTCAGGAAAATAATACAAATTTGTGAGAGCTATGCAGAATTAATAAGACTGATCTCATATTGACTAGGAATAGCTCCCAAATTTAAGTCAGAGGGGACTTTTTCAATTTGTTCAGCTCTCTCTTGGGTACCCTTGTTGAGAATTTTATATCACATGGAGTAACATGCTTTGATTAAAACTGTTGAAGAATACTTTAAGCTCTCTTTCTGTAAATAGTCCCTTTGGAACCAACTAATGTATATTCCCATTGTGACTATTCAAAGAACACATGCATTCTCCTTATTGGTTTTCTCACATGTGAATATAATGGTAATGTGTGATGTTACTCAAAATTGTAGTTCATGTAATACCACAGATGGAACAGTGTCATTTATTAAATTGCTAATGAATTATTTGGGGAGCTTGTACAAATGCAGCATCTGATTTAGTAGTTCTGGGTGAATTCTGAAATTCTTCTTTTTTCAAAGGCACCCAGAGTATGTGGATGTTTCCTATCTAAGGATTCCACTTTAAGTAAAAATTCAGCAGAATACACTTTATTGTTTCTAAATATATCTGAGAATGACTGTGTTAAAATAATGAGTTGTATATACACAATCTCTCCAAGCTTAAAGTTCATTTTTTTTAAACAAATCAATTTTATTGATACATATTAATAAAGTATAAATCCATTCAAATTATAAAATTAATGGTATTCGGTATAATCATTTATTTGTGCATGCATCACTTTAATCATTCATGGAGCACTTTCATCATTCCAATAATAATAATAAACAAAAAACAAACAAACAAAACTCATCACCTCTCATTCTATGCTTCACCTGCCATAAATAGCAGCTATTTTTTTTTTACTTCTCTCTAGTATATTTGTATTTATATTTTGTAAAAAGTCTTATATATGCAATATCACCCATATTCGTGTTTGACATGAGGTTTTACTATCTTATAGAGTCCCATGTTACAGTTTTTAGCCTTCCTTCTGTAATATACATGACCTTAGACTTTTCCTTTCAACCACTGTCATACCCATACAATAGTACTGATAATTACAAACACATGATATGCTTTAACCATTTTTTTCATTTCCAAAGATTTACAAACAACCATTTTACCCATTCTTTCCATTCTCTACCCTCCTATTTTCTGGTGACCTATATTATAATTATTAACTCCATGAGTTTACACAATATTATTTAGCTCATAATTGTGCAACCATACAGTAAAGTTAATTTTTTTAACAGAAGAAATACTTTTTATGCTTTTTAACACCTAATGCCTGTGTGTATATATGTAAATAAATAATGCTTATTATAATTGAATATTCATCAATATTATATAAATTATCAATATGTTATGATGATATAGTACATCAATATATTATAATGGAAGATTTCTCACCCATAGAACAGAGCACTGTTGTATTAGTCAAGGTTCTCAATGGAAACATAACTGACAGGAGATATATATATATATAATGTATATGTAATGCAAATATTATGAGATTTATTACAGGAATTGACTCATGTGACTATGGATGTCAGACAAGTCTGAATTCCATAGGCATACTGAAAGGTGGTTTTTCCAGTGAAAGTTTTCAATGCATTCCTCAAGAGAAGCTGGCTAGCTGAGGTGGAGATGGAAATTCTTCCTTCTGACTACTGAAATCATCACCTCTCCTTTTAAAGACTTCAACTCATTGGATGAGATTGCTCTGATTGTCAAAAGTAATCTCCTTAGAGTGTAGATGTAATCAGTCATAGAGGAAAGCAACTTATGGATGATTTAGATTCATGAAATATCTTCACAGTAACAATAAAACTAGTACTTGCTTGACCAAACAACTGGAAACCATCACCTAGCCAAGTTCACACATGAGTTTAACCATCAAGATTGTAGAGTGGAAGTCTATCAGAAAGAGGCACTCATAAATTTACATATGATAAATTTATTTCTTGATATGGATTTATCTGTTAAGATAATGGTTACTCTTTTTCAGAAGGAAGTGATTATAAAAAGGCTTTAAGGCCACCTGACTTATAGCTCATGTACTTCATCTGGAGTTTCTTTACAACAGAAACTTCATATTGTGAACATTTATGGAGGTGTATAATTATGATTTGTGTTCTTTTCTTCATGTCTTTTATATTTCCACAAAATTCTCAAAAATTAAGGAACAAATAAAAGAACAGATCACACACAGTTGAAAAATTATAAATAACTGCAACACACACAGGTCTTTTGACCTTTTATTTTTTAACTTTTATTTACTCTTTTATCATCATTTTGGTTAAATAGGGAACCAAATAATATATAATAAGTAACTCATTTCCTTGTTTCAAATAATGTTCAAACCTGACAATATTTGGCATTTTGCCTTTGCAAAATCCAACCTAAATCTACCTTTTTAATTTGAAACTGTTGCAAAGGATTTTTTCTTTCACCTTGCAAAAAGAAAAGTGCTAGAATTAGATAAGTTCATTTGGTATGCTATGAGCTACATGTGAATCATTATAAGAATTAAAAGGGATTTTCTAAACTTCTGTTGGTTGAATTTGTATGGGTGAAAAGTTATTCATATAAACATTTGCTATTGTATAAAATTCCTAAAGATTTAAAAATGTTCTCATTGTCCATATAATGTCCTGATATTTATCTGCATGATATTAGACAATAGCATAAAATTTTTGGTCATCATTTCAGTTATTCTTAAAAAGTATATCACATGTCACAGAAACAAACAAATTTCATTGTCAGCTACATTGTTTTACTCTGATGCTTCTCTGAAAGTTTTGCAGGCAGCTACAGCTGAGAGATTCATTTTCAGCAAAAAGGGAATTTAAACAAGAAACAAGGCAAGTATATACATCATATTCTACCTGTCATTTTATCATAACCTTGGTAAGAGTATAAAGGTGGGACAGGGTAATTGCCTTGACTAACATGGTCCATTTAAACACCTTCAAGTAGACTTTATACAGCTACATATTTTAATGAAATATGAAAGTATCCTTGCTGTTATATGTCTGTTTCCTGGATGGATAGATGCTTTTCTTTCCCATATGGCTACTGTCCTCACTGTATCTAAAAATTATTAGAATTCCCCATCTGGGGAATTCCTGCTATTCTCTCAAGGAATAAGGACTACCAATTTATTGAAACTGTAAAGAAGAAAATTTGCAAAGTCTAAATCTAAGATGCACATTTTGAAAAACATAAATTATCCCCATTTGCTTGGGTAACATGGATACCTAGGAAAATAAACTGTGGGATATATAAGCCTTGCTTCATAAAAGGAAATGAGGGAATTAGCTCATAAAAGCTATTGAGCCAAGTCCTCACTTTTAAGGTTCACACTTATAAAATTTATTTCTATTATGATGAAACTAAGCCTAATTATAATTAATGTCTAATAGTCACCCCCTGAAAACTTCCTTGTTACTCAAATGTGGTCTCTCACTCTCAGCCAAACTCTTCAAATAAACTTACTACCTTCCCTCCTACCTGGGACATAACTCCATGGGATGAACCTCCCTGGTGTTGAGTGATTAATACCAAATATAGATCAACAATGTTTCTGAAGAAATGTATTAATCAAAAGGGGGAAATAGTAAATGAAATAAAACAGAATAGTATATCTATGGCTCAGACATTTAAAATAAATTGGGAGTTTATTCGGGAAGCTACTCCTTTTTTTTTTTTTTGACCCTTCACTTGGCCCCCTTGAACTCTTGTTCTGAGATAATTTAAATCCCCTGAATTTTCCACTCCTTTGGTGGATTGTATTTGCATTTCATTGCCTAACATACACCTGCTTGTTCCATAAGAATCTATTCTTCATCAAGCTGTTTCAGTTAACCAATGAGTGGGGTCTGGACAATTTAGACAATGATACCTGCAAATAAGACTTTCCAATGATAAGTTCCAAATATATTTCCAGAGTAAGCTCTTTAGAGAGCATTTAGTGCATTACATCATGGCTCCAGACAGATTACAAGGTGTCACTCTGCATAATACTTAACAGACATGAAAACAGAGGCAAACAGATGAATCTACCTCTGCTGCATTGTCTCCAGTAAACACAATGACTCTGAAGACTGAAGATAGATCTTTCCTCCATCTGACCACATAGATATGTTGGATGCCAAAAATGAGCTTCCTCAAGATGAATCCTGATTTATGGAGATAAAAAGTTCTCTGTATCTTATTGTGAATTATTAATTTAATATGCCCCAACTTCCATTTCTTTCCAGAAGGATTGATATTAAAGACTTTGATAAAATGGGTTGAGTATGTTTACATCAAAATTTCTAATTTTTAATTTGACTTCTGCTCCTCCATATATAGTCAGGTTCATAAAATAACAAAATTTCTACCTCTATCTTAACAAACATATTGATATACAGGAATAGGCATAACAACTAATTCCCAGTTCTACAATTATTCAAATATCTTCCAAATCATATTCAGAATACTAACATCATGAAATGGTCATTTGAATGTTTGTTTTCCTTGTAAAATTCTAATGATGAATGAGATGTATATCAACAGTGTAACACTATCATTTGTTTCTTAATAATATCCACAATTGATATTGTTTTAGATTTCTGAGTTTCAAGGGATTGTGGGTTAACATATATTATATTTGATAAATATCTCTTAGAAACAGATTCTCCATCCTTCTCAATGTTCAACTCCAATGGATATTGAGTAGAGTAAGTGTAGGTAATGACAGCCACATGTGAACCTGTCTTGTGAAAACCAAATGGACAGATAAAACAGAATGGAATTGCTCATGTTTATTTAGTGAGTGTCATATGTTTTGAAAGAACTGCACATTAAAGTGCTCATAAATATTTTCCTTGAAGTAACAATTTAACTATAAAAATATTAGTCAATAGAGAGCAGGGAGCTGAAGTGGATAAATAATTAGCTGTGGCCAAAAAAGAAAATAAAATACACATATCACACTCATCAATTGTGTGTTCAGAGTCAGTGGAAATATTTGATAAGAAAGAGTGAAGTAGGAAAACTGACTATGCCAGCTATTGGTATGTAAGTTTGAAAGTAAGCTTGGAGGTCAGCACAAAGCATGAGTAGTCTTTTATTTTTGAGGGTTATAACTTTATTTTTTAATAATTAATTTTTGTTATTTTTAAAGAAGCTTTAGATTACATAAATGTTATATAAAAATTAAAAGGGATTCCAATATGCCCCACTATCTCCCACTCCCACACTTTCACTTTTTTAATGTACCACACTAATGAAGGATGCTGTTAATGTGGGAAAATACCTGAGTAGTCTTAAAAGTAGAAAACAGGTTATTGAAGGTTCAGGACATTTGTCAAGTGTGATGGTTAGGCTAATTTTTCAGCTTGGCCAATGTAATGGTGCCCAGTTGTATAGTAGAGCAAGCACTGGGCTAATTTTAGAACAAGGCATTTCATGGACATTAATCGTCAGTGAGTTAATTGCATAAATGGCTTGTTACATCTACAATCGATGAAGGAGATTGTCATCAGCAATGTGTGAGGTCTCATCCAAACAGCTGAAGGCCTTAGAAGGGCATTCAAAGCCTTAAAAACATTCAGAAAGAAAATTCCAATCTCTACTTCAGAAAGACAGCCTCTCTTGGGATTTCATCAAAGACCTTCATCAGTGCCTCTGGTTTTCAGGCTGCTCTGCAGAAGTTGGACTTGTGTATCACCATGATCATATGGGTCAATTTTAGAAAATCTCAAATTATTTACAGATATGTCCTGTCACTACTGTTTTCCTACAGATGCCTGACAAAAACAGCTTGGTACTGGGAGTGATTCTTGAGAACAGGATCTTAATAAAAAGCTATTTCTGAATTGGTTCTGGGATTTTTGCAGTTGGATCTACTCTGATTAAAGGTATTATTGACTCTGTTTACAATAATCAAGAGACCATTCACAGTCCATGGAGTGAGTTGGCAGTAGAGATATGCAAAACACCACCTCTGGATACAACTACTTCCTTACTTATATGAGGCAAGGATCTGGGTGAGAGGATTTTTTACACCTTAACAGTGTTTTGTGGAGGACAGCGGCGGCGGCTCCAAGATGGCCGCTTGGCTTGCGGCCGCGCTCTGAGGGACAGCTGCGAACTCGCATTGTTTTTCCGCCACTCCGATCGCCCTGGATGCTGGTGCTTCCCAGGGTCTTTGATCCAGCAAACATGCACAGAACAACCAGAATCAAAATCACGGAGCTAACTCCCCACCTGATGTGTGCTTTGTGGAGGGTGCTTCATTGATGCCACCACCATCACGAATGTCTACATTCCTTCTGTAAAACATGTATCACGCGTTACTTGGAGACCAGCAATTACTGTCCTATTTGTGATGTCCAAGTTCACAAAACCAGACCACTCCTAAATGTAAGGTCAGAAAAACACTGCAAGATATTGTATATAAATTAGTTCCAGGGCTTTTCAAAAATGAAATGAAGAGAAGAAGGGATTTTTATGTAGCTCATGCTTCAGCTGATGCTTACAATGGCTCTAATGAAGATAGAGGAGAAGTTGCAGATGAAGATAAGAGAATTACAACCGATGATGAGATAATAAGTTTATCCATTGATTTCTTTGACCAGAACAGATTGGATCAGAAGGTAAACAAAGACAAAGAGAACTCTAAGGAAGAGGTGAATTATGAGATACCTGCGATGCCCTGCAGCTATGACTGTGATGCACCTGAGAAAGTTCCTGAGAAGTAAAATGGACATACCTAACACTTGTCAGATTGATGTCATGTATGAAGAGGAACCTTTGAAGGATTACTATACGCTAATGGATATTGCCTACATTTACACCTGGAGAAGGAATGGGCCGCTTCCTTTGAAATACAGAGTTCTACCAACTTGTAAAAGAATGATGTCCAGTAATCAGAGAGATGGACTGAATGCTGGAGACCTGGAGAGTGACTCTGGGAGTGACAAGGCCAGCAGCCTGGCAGGAGGCCTTCCCTCTACC
>JAQZBX010072471.1:0-15069 GCA_029593785.1 Cabassous unicinctus | reverse complement strand
CCTTAATAAATTCAATGAGATGGCTAAAGAAATTAAGGATATTAAGAAGACACTGGATAATCACAAAGAAGAATTTGAAAGCATACATAGAAAAATAGCAGATCATATGGCAATGAAAGGTGCAATAAATGAAATTAAAAATACACTGGAATCATATAATAGCAGATTTGAGGAGGCAGAAGAAAAGATTGGTGAGCTTGAAGAAATGGCTACTGAAAGTGAACATAAAAAAGAACATAAGAAGAAAAGATTGGAAAAACTTGAACAAGGTCTCAGGGAACTAAACGACAGCAAGAGATGTGCAAACATACGTGTCATGGGTGTCCCAGAAAGAGAAGAGAAGGGAAAAGGGGCAGAAGGAATATTTGAAGGAATAATGGTAGAAAATTTCCTAACCCTATTGAAGGACATAGATATCCATGTCCAAGAAGCATGATGTAGTCCTATCCAAAAAAATCCAAATAGACCAACTCTGAGACACATTCTAATAGGAATGTCAAATGTCAAAGACAAAGAAAGAATTCTGAGAGCAGCAAGAGAAAAGCAATGCATAACATATAAGAGACACCCAATAGGATTAAGTGCTGATTTTCTCACCAGAAACAGTGTAGGCAAGAAGACAGCGGTATGGTATATTTAAGATACTGCAAGAGAAAAACTGTCAGCCAAGAATTTTATATCTGGCAAGATTGTCTTTCGAAAATGAGGGTGAGTTTAGAATATTCACAGATAAACAGAAACAGAGAGAGTTTGTAACCAAGAGACCTGCTTTTCAGGAAATACTAAAGGGTGTGCTACAGCCTGAAAAGAAAAGACAGGAGACAGAGGCCTGGAAGAGAGTCTAGAAATGAAGATTATAACAATAAAAGTAACTAAAAGTGTAAAAAGAGTGGTGAAAATAAAATATGACAGATAAAACCCAAATATTCAGAAAAAGACTTAACCAATGATGTGGAGCACTTGTGTTCAGAAAACTACAACTCATTGTTAGGAGAAATCAAAAGAGGACCTAAATGATTGGAAGAACATTCCATGCTCAGATTGGAAGACTTATATCATTGGGATGTCAATTCTACTCAAATTGATGTACAGATACCGTGCAATCCCAATAAAAATTCCACCAGTGTTTTTTAAATAAATGGAAAACATGATTATCAAGTTTATTTGGAGGGGTGAGAGGTTCTGAATAGCCGGAAACATCTTGGAAAGGAAAAGTGAAGTCGGAAGATTCTCATTTCCGGACTATAAGTTGTATTACCTAGCTACAGTGGTAAAAACAGCATGGTATTGGCATAGAGAAAGACACATAGAGCAATGGAACCAAATTGATGGTTTAAAAACAGACCCTCACATCTGTGGTCAAGTGATTTTTCACTAGCCTGTCAAACCCACCCAGCTCGGGCAGAAGAGTCCATTCAACAAATGGTGCTGAGAGAACTGTATATCCATTGCCAAAAGAAGGAAAGAAGACCCCTATCTCATACCTTATACGAAAATTAACTCAAAATGAATAAAAAACCTAAATATAAAAGCAAGAACCATAAAGCTTCTAGAAGAAAATGTAGGAAAATACCTTCAAGACCTAGTGGTAGGTGGTAGATTCTTAAAGGAGTTAAGAGGAGGACTGAGATGGACTACTGATATTTAATGTATGTAGAAGTTTTAATTAGCTTTACTGTAAAAGTGTAGAAATGTACAGAGTTGATGGTAACACATTATAGTGAGTAACAGCTGGTTTATAAATGGGGATGTGGCTGAAAATGGTAGTCTAGGAATGTAAATGCCAATTGACAGAAAGCTAGAGAATAATCTAGGGACTGAATAACACAGTAAACCCAGAGGTGGATGAGAATTGTGGTTGATGGTACAGATGCAAGAGTGTTCTTTGTGAGCTAGAGTAGGTGTACATCACTATTGCAGGGTGGTGGGAATGTGGAGAAGCATGGGAAAAATACAACTGGAGTGACCTATGGACTATGGCTAACAGTAATAATGTAATATTCTTGCATCTATGCCAAAGATGTACTGTGTTGATAATGGGGGAGTATGGAAAATGTGTGCCAAACATACGTTGTGGATCTGGTAATAATCGGATGATATTATCTCTTAATCTGTAACAAATGTTCCACCACGGTGTAGTGTGTTGATAGAGTGGTGTTGTTTGGGAATTCTGTACATCTGCATGATTGTTTTGTAAGTTTACAACTTCTGTCATAAAAATATATTTTAAAAAATAACACTAGAGTGTGTGGGGGAAAATTATGCCAAATGTAAGATAAAGACTATAATTACTAGTAAGATTTTGACAATATTCTTTCATAATTTGTAAGAAATGTCTCATGACAATGCAAGGTGTTGGTGTAGGTTGATGTATGGGACCCCTGTATGATGTTATGAATGTGTGCTTTGTAAGTTCACAACTTTTACTAAACACTTATTGTTTATGTATGTTCATGTATAAATAATATAAAAAATAATAATAGGGTGGGTTGGGGGAAAATACTTTGGTTAGTAGTAGTATTTTGAGGATGCTCTTTAATCATTAGTTAAAAATGTTTAACAACAATGCAAGGTATTGGTGGTAGGGTGACGTATGAGAGCCCTGTATGATGTTATGTATGTTTGTTTTGTAAGTTCACAACTATTGCTATACACTTATTGTTTATGTATGTTTATGTATGAGTGATATACTTCAATAAATTAAAAATAAAAAAATTTTTTAAAAATGAGGGAGAGACAAACCTGAGGGAGTTTGTCACTACTAGAACTTTCCTATAACCAATGCTCAAGGCAGTTCTTCAGGAAAGGATACTATACAGTAGAATGAAGCAACAAAAAGAAATAGAGATCTCTGGTAAAGGTAATTATACCAGTAATTATAAACAGCAGTATGTTATATTGTATTTTTGGTTTGTAAATCTACTTTATACTTCTTATAGGATCTATAATACAAATGCATAAAAAGTAATGATAAATCTATAGTTTTGGACATACAATGTATAAAGAGATAATCTGTGACAAGAACTACAGAAAGGCTAGGGACAAAGGAGAATAGAAACAAAGTTGGTGTATGCTATTAAAATTAATTTAGTATCAAATACAACCTGATTTTTATAGATTTTGGATGTTAAATTTAAGGCCCTTAAATTAAAAGGCCTTAAAATTACCACAAATAAAATATCTGAAAAATATACACAGAAGGAAATGAGAAGGGATACAAAATGTTTCACTGCATAAGATAAACTAAATACAAAAGAAAGCAGTAATGGAAGAATTGAGGGACAACAAAGATATGACTTACAAAAACCAAATAGCCAAATGGCAGAAAAAGTCCTGCATTTTTATATTAAAGTAATTCCTTTAAATGTAAATGGATTAAGCTTCCTATTCAAAAGGAAGATATTGTCAGAATGGATAAATAATAATATGCTGTGTACAAAAGATTCACCTTAAGTTTTAAAAAACATAAGTTGTTTGAAGGTGAAAGGATGGGGAAAAAGTATTCCATGCAAATATTAACCAAAAGAGAACTGGGATGGCTATAAGATCAGAAAAAATGACTTTAAGTAAAAAACTTTTATAAGGGACAAAGAAGGATACTATGTATTGATAAAAGGGTCAATATAAATATATAAGCACCTAACAGCAGAGCCCTAAAATATATGAAGCAAATATTGACAGATTTTAAGGGAGAAATAGATAGTTCTACATTAATGGAAGGAGACTTCAACTCACTACTTTCAACAATGGATATAACATCTAGACAGAAGATCAGTAAGGAAATAGAAGACTTCAATGATACTATACCCAACTAGACCTAACAGGCATATGTGGAACACTTTATGCAACTACAACAGAATGATTATTCTTTTCTTGTGCACATGGAACATTCTCTAGAATAGACCATGTTAGGTCAAAAACAAGAGCTAAAAGCCTGTGCATCCCCTTCAAACCACTCTGTGAGCTACAGCCTGGAGCCAGATGCCTCTGTGGCAAGAACCCTGCCAAGTACTACACCTGTTTGGTCGTAGTTACTAAGGGATAAAACAAAACTCCTGTCTCCAATCCTCCTCACTTTTTAAAAAATGGTATTAACATCTTCCCAGATACAGCCAGTTTTATGATTTTTTAATATAAAAGTTCTAAAAGCAGGTCACATCAAACTATTCTTATGTCTAAATAACAGTGAAAAAAAAAAAAGACTTCTGTAAACAGACCCAAAATTAAATATCATGAGCTAAAAAACAAAAACAAAAACAAAAACCAGTCTCAATAAGTTTTAAAAGATTGAAATCATACAATGAATCTTCTCTGACTGCAATGGAATAAAGCTAGAAATTAGGAAATTCACAAATAAGTTGAAGTGATATGGTCTTAAACACTACAGTCTTGAAGTCAAAGAAGAAATCATAAGGGAAATTAGGAAATGAAAACAGAATCAATACTTATGGGATGCAGCAAAGGTAGTTCTGACAGAAATTTATAGCTCTAAATGCTTACATTAAAAAATAAAAAAGGGAAGCAGATGTGGCTCAAGTGATTGGGCTCCCATCTACCATATAGAAGGTCCAGGGTTCAATTCCCAGGGCTTCCTGGTGAAAAGCAAGCTGGCCCGTGCAGCAAACTGGCCCATGCGGAGTGCTGGCCCACGCAGGAGTGCTGGCCTGCAGAGTGCTGGTCCACGCAGAGAACTGGCACAGCAAGATGAAACAACAAAAAGAGACACAGAAGAGAGACAATAAGAGATGCAGAAGACCAGGGTGCTGAGGTGGTACAGAGATTGAGTGCCTCTGTCCACTCTGGAAGGTCACAGGATCGGTTCCCAGTGCTGCCTAAAGAGAAGACAAGCAGACACAGAAAAACACACAGAGAGCTGACAGTGAGCACAAAACAACACGGGGATGGGGGAGGGGGGGAATAAATAAATCTTAAAAAAAAAAAAAAAAAATCTCAAACCAGTGACCTAACCTCACACCTGGAGGAAGTAGTAGAAGAAGAGCAAATTAAACCCAAGGTGAGCAAAAGGAAAAAAAATTAACAATAATCAGAGTGATGATAAATGACATAGAAATTAGAAAAAAAAAATACAGAGAATCAATGGAATTAAGAGCTGGGTTTTATTTCAATGATTAATAAAATTGAAAACCTTTAGCTAAACTGATTTAAAAAAGAGAGGACACAAATAACTAAAATCAGAAGTGAAAGGGTGGACATCACTACTAACTCCACAGAAATAAAAAGGATTCTAAGAAGGCAATCTCAACAATTTTATGCCAAAAATTAGACAGTCTAGGCGAAATGTGAAAATTCCTAGAAATACAAAAATTACCTAAACTAAAAGAAGAAGACCTTACAGGCTAATAACAAAGAGTTGGAATCAGAAATAAAAAACCTCTCCCTACCCCAAAAAATCCAGGACCAGATGGCGTCATTGGTGAATTTTACCAAATATTTAAAGTAGAATTAACACCAGTCCTTCTCAAATTCTTCCAAAATTACTCCCTAATTCATTTTATGAGGTCAACATCATCCTCATATAAAAGAATGAAAAAGATACCATAAAAAAAGAAAAGTACAGGCCAATATCCCTTATGAATACAGATGCAAAAATCCTCAACAAAATACAAGCAAACCGAAACCAACAGCACATTAAAAGAATTATATACCATGATCAAGTGGGATTCATCCCAGTTATGCAAGGGTGGATCAACATAAGAAAATCAATTAATGTAATATATCATATTAGTTAAATGAAAGAAAAACCGATCACCTCAGTTGATGCAGAAAAAGGCATTTGACAAAATCCACTTGATCAAAACATGTAGAATACTAGGAGTAGAAGGAAACTTCCTCAACATGATAAAGGACATGAAAAACCCACAGTTAAAATCATACTCAACAGTGAAAGACTTAAAACTCCCGCCCCAAGATCAGGAACAAGATAAGGATGCCCACTGTCACCACTGTTATTCAACATTGTATTGGAAGTCCAATGCAGAGCAGTTAGGAAAAATAACTAACTATGTAAAATAAAGAAAAAGAAACAAAAGGCATCCACACTGGAAAGGAAGAAGTAAAATTATCTCTATTTGCAGAAGACATGATCCTATATATAAAAAATCCTGAAAAACCCACCAAAAACCACTAGAGCTAATAAACAAATTCAGAAAGTGGAGGGGTACAAAATCAACATGAAATAAGCAGTAGTGTTTGTGTACATTAGTAATGAACAATCTGAAAAGTAAATCAAGAAAAATACTACATTTACAAAAGCAGCTGAATAAAATATTGAGAAAACGTTTAACCAAGGATATAAAGCAATTGTACACAGGACTCTACAAAACATTGCTAAAAGAAATTGAAGACAACCTAAATAAATAGAAAGAAATTCTGTGTCCATGGATTGGAAGACTAAATATTAAGATGACAATTCCACCCAGAGCAATTTACAGGTTCAATGCAATCCCAACCAAAATCCCAAGAACTTTATTTGCAGAAATGGAAAAGCCCAATGGGAATTCATTTGGAAGGATAAGTGGTTTCAAATATCCAAAACATCTTGAAAAAGAACAAAGTTGGAGGACACACACATCCCGATTTTAAAACATCCTACAAAGCCACAGTAATCAAAACAGTATGGTACTAGCACAAGGACATGCATACAGACCAATGGAATTGAATTGAAAGTTCAGAATTAAATCCTCACACCTATGGCCAGTTGATTTTCAACAATGGTTCCAAGTCCATTCAATGGGGAACAAAGAGCGGTGCTGGGGTAAATGAACATCTATATCTGAAAAATGAAAGTGGACCCCTACGTATTGCCATTTACAAAAATTAATTCAAAATAGACCAATGACCTATATATAAGAGCAAATACTGTAAAACTCTTATAAGAAAATATAGGAGGGAAGCAGATGTGGCTCAAGTGATTGAGCTCCCACCTACCACAGGGAGGTCCCAGGTTCATTTCCCAGTGCTTCCTGGAGAAGACGAGAAAGACAGTGGGCTGGCGTGGATAGCTGAGGCAACAAGATGATGCAACAAGGAGACACAAAGAGGAAGGCAATGAGAGACACAACAAAGCTGGGAGCTGAGGTGGCTCAAGCGATTGAGCACCTCTCTCCCACACGGGAGGTCCCAGGTTCGGTTCCCAGTGCCTCCTAAAGAGAAGACGATCAGACACAGAAAGCACACAGCGGATGGACACAGCGAGCAGACAGCGAGTGCAAAACTACAAGGGTTTGGGGTGGGGGGAAATAAATAAATAAATAATCTTAAAAAAAGGAAAATATAGGGAAATACCTTCAGGACTTTGTATTAGGTGATGGATTTTAAAATTTTACACAAAAGACACAAGCAACAAAAGAAAAAAAAAAGGAAAAATGGACTTCTTTAAAATTAAAATCTTTGGTGCATTAAATGACATTATGAAGAAAGTGAGAGGACAACTTCCAGAATGGGAGAAAATGTTTGGAAACCGTATATCTGACAAGGGTTTAATATCCAGAGTATACAAAGAATTTCTACAATGCAACAACAAAAAGACAAACAACCCAATTTAAAAATGGGCCAAGGCTTTGAACAAACATTTCTCCAAAGAATATATTCAAATGGATAAGCATATGAAAAGATGCTCAACATCATTAGCCATTAGAGAAGTGCAAATTAAAACTACCATGAGATGCCACTTCATACCCACTAGTATGGCTATTAAAAATACAGAAAATTACAAGTGTTGGTAAACAGGAACATTTTTTCATTGTTGGTAGGAATTTAAAATGGTGCATCCACTGTGGAAAACAATTTGGCAGTGGCTCAGAAATTTAAGCATAGAATTACTATATGACCTAGCAATTCCCTCCTAGGCATATACCCAAAATATAACTGAAAGTAGGTACTCAGACAGATACATGTACAACAATGGTCATTGCAGAATTATTCACAATAGACAAAAGGGGAAAGCATCCTACATTTCCATCAATAGAAGAATGGATAAACAAACTGTGGTATATCCATTCAATGGAATATTATTCAGCTGTAAAAAGAAGTGAAGTGCTGGAACATGCTACAACATGATGACCCTTGAAGATATTATGTTGAGTGAAATAAGCCAGACACAAAAGGACAAATATTGTATAATTTTTCTTAATGAAATACTTAGAATACGCAAATTCATAGAGACAGGAAGCAGAATATTGGTTACCAGAGGTTGAGGAAGGGACAATGGGGACTTATTGTTTAAAAAGTATGAGTTTTGGTTTGAGATGATGAAAAAGGTTTGGAAATGGTGGAAATTATATTTTATTGTCAATGTAGTTAATGTTAAAGAATTTCCCACTTAAAGTGGTTAAAATGATTTTTATGTTACATATATTTTACAACAATTAAAAATAAATTATTCTTTTAAATAGGAAAAGGACTTGAATAGCTTTTACCCAAAGAAAATATATATATGGCCAAAAGCACATCATTAGCCATTAAAGAAATGCAAATCAAACCACAATGAGATACTACCTCCCACCCACTATATTGCCTATTATTAAAAAAAACAAACCAAAAAGACAGAAGATAACAAGTGTTTGAGTGGATGTGGAGAAATAGGAACCTCATATATTGTTGGTGTGAATGTAAAATGGCACTGCCATTTTGGAAAACAGTTTGGCAGTTCCTCAAAATATTAAATATAGAATTACCATATGATCTGGCAAGCCCACTTATATGTTATACCCAAAATACTGAGAACAGGGACTTGAATAGATATTTACACACTGATGTTCATAGCAGCATTATTAACAATTACCAAAAGTGATAGCAACTCAACTTTCCCCATCTGTCTATCAACAGATGAATGAATAAGCAAAATGTGGTGTATAAATACAATGGAATTATTCAGCCCTAAAGAGGAATGAAGTTCTGATTCATGACACAACATAGATGGTCCTGGAAGACATCCTGTTGAGTGAAATAATCCAGACACAAAAGGACAAATATTGTATGATCTCATGTGTATGAAATAATTATAATATGCAAATTAAAATTCCAAAATTAGAATACTGGTTACCAGGGTCAGGGAAGGGGAGATAATATTTAATTCGTATAGTTTCTGTTTGGGGTAATGGAAAAGTTTTGGTAATATGGTGGTGATGGCTATACAACATTATGAATGTAATCAACACCATTTATTTGTATATTTGAAAGTGGTTAAAATGGGAAATTTTATGTTGTATATATGTTTTCACAATAAAAACTAAAAATGTTCTTCCTTATTTTATGCAACAAATATTTATTGAGTTCCATACATGAAAGGCACTCTGCTACTCTTTTTCTTCTTCATTTTGGTTGTCTCTAAAGTCACAGGAATTTCTCCCAAGCCTGACAATTCTTTGACTCCATACTTCCAGCCTTAATATGTGCTTCCTTCTCCTGGTATCTTTTTGTTTACAACATGCTAATAGAACAGAAATATAATGTAATGCTTCATCAGTAGTATTCCCATTGTGATGGTTAAGCTCATGTGCCAACTTGGCTAAGTTATGGTGTCCAGTTGTTTTGGTCAAGCAAGCACTGGCATGATCGTTACTGTGAAGATATTTCATGGATTTAAATCATCAATATAATCAATTTAAATTGATTACATCTGTGGCTGATAACATTTATAATCAACTAAGGATAAGAGCTCTCATCAAATCAGTTGAAGGCCTTAAAGGGAAAACTGATTATTTCAGCAGTCAAAGGGAAGAATTTCCATCTATATTTCAGTCAGCCAGCTTCTCCTAGGAAATCCATTGAAAACCTTCATCAAGTTCCCAGTTTGCAGCATGCTTTACAGAATTTGAACTTGCCCATCCCTACAGTTGCATGAGAAAGTTTCCATAATTAATCTCATAATATTTACATTATATATAGATTCTGTTGGTTCTGTTTCCGTAGTGAACTCTAATACACCCATATAAAATGATGATTTCTGATTTTCAAGTTCCTAATTTAAGCAATATTAAAATGAATTAAATTAGCTTTATCAATTCTGTAAGATCAAATATTTGCATATTATGCAAACTTATAAGAAAATATTACTGTGTGAATTTAGATTATAATTAAGCCCAGGAAGTTGGAAAAATGTAGTAAACTAAGACATCCTTTGGAAATTATTTCATGTTGTGCTGGCTATGAAATTCATAGGTTCAAATATTCAGAAGTACAGAACAATTCTGTTTGCTCTAGTAATAACAGACCAATAGTCTTGTGGCATCTTCTGTTTTCTCCAAATAACATGTTTCCATCATCCCTTCAGCCAGTCAGGGGCACCCACATAAATACTTAAAATGGTCATTTAGCTGATTAATGATATTGAGAGGAAAAAAATCAGTATGCCAAATAAAGAGTATGGATAATAATGAGAACTTGAATTTCTATCATTTCCAAAGCTCCATTTCAGAGGCAGGAATGTATTGAATTTAAAAATCCATTTAAAAATCATTTGAGTAATTATTTTATAAACTCCCATTTTGCCCTCCGAACTTCCCACTTTGATTGGATAGGCAGGGTTTGGGTTGCCCTTGAAAAAAATCCCCAGTCCAGGTAACATATAACCTCACAATCCCTACAAGTACATACGTGGCGCTGAAGTTCAATGTTACCATTGTCAATTTCATTGCCTATCTTCAAAAGCCATTGTTGAATCATGGTAAATATATGTGCTTGGAGTATCCTGAAGGAAAAATGAAGTAAAATATATATAAATAACTTAGATTATGAAAGTAATTATCAACTAAAAGAAAAGAGTTTGTCTGGGGCTAGTGAACTGAGGTGTTGACAATTATTTGGGAAAGAGTTATCAAGGCAAGATGAATAGAAACCTTGAATTACCTGGTATTATGGCTTACTCGAAGATCAAGTGCAAGATGCACTTTGGACAATGTAGCTATTGACTTCAATGTTAGTTCTCTACTGTAAAATTTTACACTCTTTTTACTCACTTCTAGGCCAGTGGAATCTTATCACAAAGTGAGAAGAATGAATTTTAAAATTCTCTCAAGAGATTGACTTGCAACATAACAACATGAGGAGCTCCACTGACTGACTCCCCAATGAAACTGGTGAAACTTTTTTAAAAAAAACAATCATTTCTGGAAATGGTCCTAAGGGAAAATAGCAAGTAAAAAAAACAACTAATCAAGAAAATCTATGAAAATTCGGTAAGAAAGGTGAGTCTGGGAGTTCTGGGAAGGTGGCACCGGACTGGATTGGCAGGGCTCACCTCTCTTACGAAAACTGCAGAGGAAAGGCAGAATCTGTCCAAAGCAGCTTCTTTGGGTATCTGCAGACCAGAGGAATGCCATGCATTGTCCAGGAGGGAGAGGGACAGAGAGATGAAGAGGCCAAAATGAAAACTGTGAGTTAATCACCCCCATGGCAGGGGATGGTACCCTACCCCACACTCGAGATAAACAGCCTTGGTAAAACCCATGGCTGACTGCCACTGACTGAGAAGGGAATGGATGTTTTCCTCCCTAGGAAGAGGGGTGGTGTGGTGGAGGGCTAAGTGTGGTTTTTGCTTGGTGTGTTTAAAGACCAGGGTCCAGCTTCCAATTTTGGCTCTAACTGGTCCAGAAACACCATCAGTGGAGACTGGAAGAGATGCCGCAATAGAAAGTTTCGCCAAAGATCACCATCTGCTGGCAGGCTGGAAAAATGAAGGGAAAAAAAGTTGTTTTGATGTCTTTCCTGTCCCTATCCCCAGGCCTCCCTGGATCTGGTCTTTGCCCCATTAGTGGGACACTGGCCCTGTTATGACAATTTAAACATGGAAAACTGGAAAGTTCTAGCATAACTTGAAACAAGAATCAAATAAGAGCCATAAAACAAAGCCAAACAACAATAAAATACTAGGCAAGAGAGAGAAATTACCATCAGAGTGAACTCACAAACATAATCAGATGCCTAGAAGTCAGCAAAAAATTACAAGCCATACTAAGAAACAGGAAGATATGGCCTAGCCAAAGGAACAAGTTAGAATCTTGATACAACACAGGATTTAAAATAACTAATGAATGCTGTTCAAAGAAATCTCCTAAATCAATTCAAGGAGTTGAAGGAAAATATGGCTAAAGAGATAAAGGATATTAATAAGACACTGGGTGAGCATAAAGAAGAATTTGAAAGCTTGCAAAGAAAAGTATGAGAATGAAAAACACAAGGGATGAGACTAAAAATACATTAGAGGCATACAAAAGCAGATTTGAACTGGCAGAAGAACAGATCAGTGAATCAGAGGGCAGAGCATCTGAACTTGAAAAGAGACAGAAAAACAGAGAAAAAATCGAACAGGGTTTCAGGGAATTGAATGACAGCACAAAACACAAACATATGTATTATGGGTGTCCTGGAAGGAGAAGAGAACAGAAAGGGGGCAGAAAGAATATTTGAAACAATGGCCAAAAATTTCCCAACTCTTATGAAAGACATAAATATTCATATCCAAGAAGGGCAATGTACTCAAAACAAAATAAATCTAAATAGACCTACTCCAAGACACATACTATTCAAAATGTCAAATGCCAGAGATAAAAAGAAAATTCTGAAAGCAGCAAGAGGAAAGTGATCTATCACAGACAGCAGAAGTCCAATAAGACCTAGTGTGGATTTCTCCTCAGAAGGCATGGAGACAAGAAGGCAGTGATATTATATATTTAAGATCCTGAAAGAAAAAAAACTCCCAGCCAAGAATTCTTTATCCAGCAAAACTGTCCCTTAAAATGAGGGTGAGTTTAAAGTTTTCACAGAGAAACAGAAAGTGAGAGAGTTCGTCAACAAGAGACCAACCCTACAAGAAATATTAAAGGGGGTACTACAATCTGAAAGGAAAAGATAGGAGAGAGGCTTGGAGAAGAGTATAGAAAAGAAGATTATAAGTAAGGGTAACTAAAAGGGTAAAAAGACAGATAATAGAAAGATATGACATAGGAAAGCCAAACAACAAAACGGTTGAAGTAAGTAATGCCTTTGGAGTAATAAAGTTATATGTTAATGGATTGAACTCCCCAAAAATTAAAAGACACAGATTGACAGAATGAATAAAAAATATGAGCCACCTATATACTGTCTACAAGAGTCTCACCTTAGATGGTAGGACACATATAGGCTGAAAGTGAAACACTGGAAAAAGATATTCCATGCAAACAGCAACTAAAAGAGACCTAGATTAGCTACACTAATGTCAGACAAAATAGATTTTAAATGCAAAACTGTTATAAGAGATAAAGAAGGACCTTATATATTAATAAAAGGGGCAATTCACCAAGACAAAATAACAATAATAAATATGTACCTAACCTGGGTGCCCCAAAATATATGAGGCAAACACTGGCCAAAAAAAAAAAAAAGAAGAAAGACATCTCTACAATAATAGTTGGAGACTTCAATCAGTACTCTTATCAATAAATAGAACATGTGACTAGAGGATCAATAAGGAACCAGAGAGCTTGCATAATATGATAAACTAGAACAAACAAACATATATAGAACATTGTACCCCAAAGCAGCAGGATATATATTCTCAAGTGTTCATGAATCTTTCTCCAGCCTGGACCATATGCTAGGTCACAAAACAGTTCTCAATAAATTTTAAAAGATTGAAATTATACAAAGCATTTTCTCTGATCATAATGGAATGAAGTAGGCTGATAATGGAAAAGTTCATAAATATATAGAGGTTAAACAACACACACTATTAAACAATCAGTGGACCAAAGAAGAAATTGCAAGAAAAATGAATGAAAACAAGAACACAACATATCTCAAGATGAATGAAAATTAGAACACAATATATCAAAACATATCTGATGCAGCAAAGGCAGTCCTGAGAGGGAAATGTATAGCCCTAAATGCTTATATTAATAAAGAAGAAAGAATTAAAATCAAAGACCGAACTGCACAGTGGGAGGAACTAGAAAAAGAACAGCAAACTAATCCTAAAGCAAGCAGAAGGAAAGAAATAACAAAGGATGGAGCAGAAATAAATGAAATTTAGAACAAAAAAAATAGAATCAATGAAACCAAAAGTTAGTTATTCAAGAAGATCAACAAAATTGACAAACCATTAGTTAGACTAACAAAGAAAAAAGAGAGAAGAGGAAAATAAATAAAATCAGAAATGAGAGGGAGAACATTACTACTGATCCCACAGAAATAAGAAAGATCACAAGAATATACTATGAACTAATGTATGCCAACAAATTGGACAACTCAGATGAAGTGGACAACTTCCTAGAAACACACAGACTACCTACACTGACTCAAGAAGAAAAAAGACCTCAACAAATCAATCACAAGTAAAGAAATTGAATCAGTCATTCAAGAAGAAAAGCCCACGGCCAGATGGCTTCATAGGTGAATTCAACCAATCATTTCAAAAAGAATGAATATCAACCCTGCTCAAACTCTTCCAAAAAATGAAGAGAAGGGAACACATCCTAACTTATTCTATGAAGCCAATATCAGCCTAATACCAAAGCCAGATGAAGATACTAAAAGGAAAGAACATCACAGAACAATTACTCTTATGAATATGGATGCAAAAACCTTCAACAAAATACATGCAAATAGAACCCACCAGCACATTCCCATGATCAAGTGGGTTTTATCCCAAGTATGCAAGGGTGCTTCAACACACACAAAAATCAATTAATGTAACAACCACATTAACAAACTGAAGGAGAACAATCACATGATCATCTCTATTGATGCAGAAAAGGAATTTAACAAAACCCAGCATCCTTTCTTGATAAAATACTATGAAAGATTGGAATAGAAGGAAATTTTCTCAACATGATAACAGGGCTGATGGAGTTTCAATTAAAGGCCATGACTACTGACAGAAAGGTCACCTTAGAAGGTAATAAACAAGCCCTCCAGTCTCATGCTAATAGGAGCTGGGTGGGGAAACATCCTGAGATTATGCCTGTGAATTGAAGAAATGTAACAAAGAACTGAGCTATTGACCTTTAAGACTTGTTGATTTCAGTAAGATGTAACTGTCAAGTATCTATTACCTTGCACATGCTCACT